>JAPEVG010000041.1:0-126691 GCA_029747595.1 Trametes cubensis
TCCCGCGCGCGGGCGTGCTGTGTGAGCTGGTGGAGGACGATGAGGAGGGGAGCATGATGCGGCGGGACGCGTGTAGACGGTTTGCGGACCGGTGGGGGATCAAGATGATTAGTGTTGAGCAGCTGGCGCGGTACAGGGAGGAGCACGAGGGGGAGGGCAGCTCATGATGACTGGTGCGAGCACCAATTCTGGGGGTAAGAAACGATAGAGTTCCCTGAAGTTGTGTATTATCCTGTACTTCGGAAGAACTCAGGGATTGATCTAGAAGCTCGTTTTGAACAGGCACTTGGCCGTCAGCAACCACTAGCACATAACTGTTCGGTCCATAGGTCCATGGACGTTGATCATATTATATTTGAAAAATCGAAGAATACAATGGGATGATGCACGACGGGCCCATTATCACTACTCAGCAGTACAGGAAGATGCGGCGGTACTACACATCAAGCTAAGGGACATTATGAGGCAAGTAGTAGAACTAGGGATTGTCATATCGTCCATGCGATGGCATATGTATTAGTGTACGTGGTCATCGTCCTGAAAAACACTACCATGGAAGATAACTCAACATGCACACGTAGAAGAAGGTACCAGACCCTCTTCTCTGCTCTCTCATTCGATACCTGAGTCATCATCGAGGAGTCGGTGCTGCACACCTCTGCAGCACCGGCGAACATACGTACACTGACAAGTCAGAGGCCCCTACATCGTGTGCCGCTTCGAGTTCGTCTGTTCCACTGGCACTACCCCTCCCATCGGGCTCGCATCCTTCGGCGTACCGCCCTGCGACCGCGACACGCCCGTCTCGACATAACGCCCCAGCGCAGGCAGCCCACCGTGGTTCGCGTCCTCCGTCAAACGCATCCACTGGGCGCCCCGCTGCGCGATGGCACTTACCGCGGTCGACACCCGGCGGACGTCCGTCCACGGGTCCGCGACGGCGTACTTGATTGGGGTCGCGAGGATGTGCATGAGCGCGACGCGATTGCGTCGCACAAGGGGGGTCCATGCCGTCCGTGGGGTGCGCGAGAAGCGGCTACTGCGCGGAGAGCCCGTACGGGGGCTACTGTTGCGCGGGGAGCCCGTGCGGGGGCTCGTCCTGGCGTTGAGCGAAGGAAGGCCCTGGATGGACAGGGTGAGTGTGCGGGCGAGGGTCTTGCGCGATTGGGTGCGCGATCCGGACAGGACGAGTTNGGGTATCTGGGCTGGGCGGATGCATGTTGGACGGTGTGTTATCGGCTGGCGATGATACTTGTGCAGCGTGTTCAGGCGTGGGGATAGCGGATCGATCTGCAGGGACTTCGTACGCTGGTGGAGGCGTTGTAGGACTAGGCTGGGAACGCTGGGGGGCGTCCTTGGCGTGTTTGACGCCCTGCGTATGCATGGGTGTCACTCTGACCGCACCTGCACCTGCGCGCGGAGTGGGAAGCCAGGCGTCCGCTTGTCCTTGCGCCCGCGACGCCTCAGTGGAGGAGATAGAGGGGAAGATGTCGCCCGGGTCAACCCCATTGGTCTTTAGCGCGCTGACTATTTCCTTGAGGACCCAGATCTCGAGCGGTTTGTTCTCAATGACACCATGGCAGTCGGTGCACAATCCGTTGAGGAGTTCTGGCGGAATGGTCCCAGCGGAGGCGACGTCTGTGTGCGGGGCAAGTAGCCAATCGGTGACATGCTTGAAGCACACCGGGCCACCGCACAGCGCAAAGACAGCCGGGCGCTCGACTCGTGTGCGCATCTTGGTCCATTGGGCTGCCGTGAGGCGAGAGGCGTGGGCGTGTCCTGCCACCGCGGGATATAGCGCGTATAGGGATTCCAACTCTTTGCGGTAAGGTCCCAGGGACAGCACGATTGCGAGGCGGTCTGCAGCGTGCCCAGGGTCTGCGTGGAGGAAATTGGCCACGGCAATGGCATATCCAAAGGAGGATCCGGCATAGGAAGCGATGGTCTTCGTAGCGTTGGGATTGATACACGCGAGTCCCGCGAGCCGAGTGTTGAGGAATACACCGATGTCACTGGCCAATGACAGGTGGTGGACGATGTCCTGCATCTTGGGATCTCGCAGCACCTCTTCAACGGCGTCGCAGTGCGATCTGTACGTCATCAGGATCCGCACGGGGGAGGAAGGCGGCCGTGCGCAGGAGACTAGATGCTCCAGAAGCTGGGTCACAGCGCCAGGCGCATTTTCGGCACATTCGTCGAGCCCGTCGACGACGATCACAAAAGGGGGAATGATCCTCCGGGAGCTGCGCCAGGGGCTTNCAAGAGGAGGTTCTTGCAGTCGAACGCCATCTGCTGGTTCTTCCCGTTCCGGAGATGCTCGCGCGCAGCGGCGGCTATGTGTGGGCGTAGTGCACCCTGGGAATTCGCGAGTTGGTAGGCGATCGTCGAGAAGAAGCGCTGCACGGAGCCCCGATCCTGCGAGGCTGCGTTGAAGAAGACGGATGCTCCGAGAGATCCCCGATCGTGGAGGTGCTCGGCGAACTTCGATGCGACGGTGGACTTKCCCGAACCAGCGGGTGCAGAGAGTACCCATACGGGCTTGCGCCARCGACCCGTTGACATTTGACCCTTGGCCCAGGTGTCGAGGTCTTCGAGGATATCCCCGCAGGTGCCCTYGACRTACTGCGCCGTACCAACTTGTGGAACAGTACGGAAGCACATATCGTCGCGCGGGAGCTCCTKYAGGTCCGCTTCRTCCTCTGAGCGAMAGGGGTCAGCAGTCATCCAACAAGATGCGCTYAGCGGACATGYGCAGACGCCACTCACTTTCGGYMTGNTWTYTCTNCRTTRGCATTCTGTCACRGWGGATTGTGTCAGATAGGCTCGTAGAAGAYGTRWCCCGATCCAGGCAGTACCTTGATCRTGTTTYCAACTTCAYAGATCTGCTCTTGTATCACTATGACTCGGTCTTGAATCACCSTAGTCCTGCTASCTATGTCGTYCACCARAGCTTCTACCGTGATACCGGAGCTCAACTAGAGAAGTATCAATACGATCRYGYAGWGTCGAAGCAGAGYGGCGCTCACCTTGAATCGCTGCAGTGCCTTTGCCGCACCCCGCTTCAGGTCTTCCAGTACACGTGARTCCCGCYTGCTTCGCAGGCAACGCGGAAGATAGCGACCRCGACGGAGCTTGTCAGCTCGCGTCTTCAGGTCTTCCAGCTCTCTGGACACGCTCGTCAACACCCGCCGAACTTGTGGYCTCGGATCAAACGGGGAAGATGAATACCCACTTGCAAAGTACAACAGCCCGCTGCTGTAGTTGTGAAGATGGTCCACAAAACTGTTGTKCTAGCTGTTCACGCTCGTCGGACAGCGAAGTGAGGTTTTCCAGGTGACAATTGACCGCCTGTAACGCAGATTGGACCAGGTTGGATATGTTCAACAGCTCTTCGCTGAGCTCCACCAGCATTCGCTGATTAGTCCTCGTGAGCTTAATAAAAATCATGTCAGACTATAGCGCACARAAAATCATGGAGAATATCCGGCAGTCCGAGTCGATCGCACCTTGATTTGGCCGATGAGCCCAAGGAGGACATCTACGGCGCCGGCAATACCAGGAATCGGGGCGAATTGAAGAGCTGACTTGCACCCCTGCAGGACTCCGATGGCGGTGTCAAGGCTTACAATATCTTCAAAGCCATACGCTTCAGATGCCGTGAAACACATCGCGGGGTATAGTAGTAGGTGAGATCGGGGAAGAAGTTGGAGGCGGTCGAACTGCACTAGTACTGCTGGACGGTCGGCGACCAGGGACGACGTGCTTTATACACACGACCCCGCAAGATAAAATCCTTCTGCGCTGTGAATGTACAGGTGTGCAGATGCATCGACGAGTTGCGAAGTCGCATCGGAGGAAGTGGCACAGGTCAACAGACGCTGAGAGATTGACCACAAGCACTACGCTGGCACACTCTGGAAAGCAACCGATCATGCAAGGCGTACTATCGCGAGCGTCATGCGTTCATGAGCTGCTGGATATCCCCTAACGAATAGTGTATGTGGACAACATGACGCTGCGAAACGCGATTGAGCATTCCGGATACTCACCGACAGTGCACAAAGGGAAACAGAGACGACAGGGATGCCCATCCGCGGAGGTGGGTAAGACTGCAGTGCACTAACTCCCAGAGGTAGCCACCTTCCCAGTCCACCATGCGATGTGGGGAAGCGATGAACGAGGCTTCAACGAGGTTCGGGCGTTTGCTGGACATGTTCTCCACCAGAAGGCTATTCTACGATATCCTCGCCGACCCGGGATCTGCGTGGGCAATTACAGGTACCGGAGCAAGCGCCATAATTCATTCACCTTCACCTTCGCTGAGCCTACAGTTGAACAGCCATGCGGGGTCAATGCATGGTTGAGCATGCGAGGCGGTCCGGGTGAGGCGATGAGGAACTGACGCCCGCTGTCATTGAAGGTCCGGATATCTTCCCAGTGTTGGTGGTGTCGAGCTGAAGAGCAGACAAAGGCGTGTCATGACGAAAGAGTGTGTCGTATTGTGATGTGATAACGATGAAGAAAATGCAAGGTGCAATGGGAGCAATGCGTACGTGTGTCGGACCTGTGAGTGACTATCGATACAGTGACAGCGCGACATTACCAGCGAGAATAAGGAAAAAGAAAATAAACATGAGGACCATCGCGGCTCCCAGAGACCATGCCCCCAGTCACCCTGTCGTGTCGCACGTACACACGCTGGCAACCCTCGCACCAGTGCCGTGGCGCTCAGTCGCTGCCGGTGATACCACCGGTCGCACCCGCAGCGGCCATGCGAGCGGCCGCGTCGTCCGCGGTCGTGCACGCGAGCGAGGTGCCGGGCTTGTTCACAAGCGGAAGCGCGAAGCACTGGAGGGTCGCGCCACAACCCATGTTCACGAACTTGCCACCGACGCACTGAGCGAAGCCAGAGTCGATGCAAGCCATGTCGCCCTCTACAACAGGCCCAGCATCAGAGCGCTATTTCCGGCAGGGTAGACAGCAGAACGTACCATTGCAAGAAGAGTCGGCGGTGAGCGTTGCGAACTTGGCGTTGAGCGCCTGAGCATCCTTCGCGTTCTGGAGCTGGAAGGAGCTGCTCGAAGAACCGGAAGACGCCGCAGCAGTGGTAGAAGAAGCCGCTGCAGCCGTCGACGTCGCGGCAGCCTCGGTAGTGGACGCAACAGCAGCGGTAGTCGCACTAGCAGCGTTGTCATCAGACGACGAAGAGCCGCTGGAGCCCGAGGACGATGAGCTGTCGACGTTCTGGAGGCCAGGGTCCGAGGTAATGTCCGTCAGCTGCGAACCGTCCGCAATAGGGCCGGTGGGGTTCGCANGGGCACGAGCCAAGCGGGGAGAGGGGCGCGCTGTGGCCGAAAGGAATGGTACCCGCGGCGCCCACCTTCAAACCACCGACGAACGTCTGCTGGTCCGCCCCCTGGAATTGGCACTGGAAGAGACCGTTCAGCTCAGGGTTCTTGGGCGCCTGCTGGCAGTACGGCACGGCCTGGGAATTGGGCTACAGCAAAATGAACCGTGTGAGCCRGACCAGCAAAATSAACCATCGAGGCGTCAAAAACGAACCGTGTTCCGGGGCTGCTGCGCGAAGATCTGGGCGAACTTGATCATGTCTGCGTCGTTGTTCAGAGTCTTGGCCAGGTCGATCATCGCGTCGGCCGAGTCCTGCTGCTCGCAAGGACCAGCCGCGGCAAGAAGAGTCGTGAATGCCGTGACCGAGACAGGGTTGCACTTCTCAGCACCACCAGCTGCGAGCTGTACGTGAAATACATCATAGATGAGATGGGCAAATGCAGGTACGCTCCATTTGGTCTACGCACACATGCTTGCTCCCACTTGGCAGTCGAGTCCGCGATAACCTGGGCGATGCGCTTTTGGAGAGGCGCGCCCTGCGCGTGCATTGCAATGGCTGAGAGGGCGACAAGGAGAGCAGAGGTGAACTGGACCATGATGAAAAGTTTTGAAAGCGTCAAGCTTCGTGTAGAATATGAGTTAAGGAGAGAAGAGGGTCCGAGCTCAGCTCTGGCGTCGAGAGGGTGCAGAAAGTGGATGGAAGGGGGATGGGAGGGACAAGAACGGCCGTCTGGGGTTTATATACCGCCATGTTGCTTGGAATAATTGGATCGAGAAAGGCTAAAGCGGCTTGAAGGAGGAATTGTTGTGCCGGTCCAAGGCACCGAGCGGGCATTCCGTAAGCGAAGCGTAACCAGGCGTAACCATGTGCGAGCCGCCAAAGGATACAAACAACGTTCGCCTTGTGTACAAAGCTCATGGTCACTTTCTATTGTGCAATGTGTCACAACTGCTTTGAACACGTCAAGCACTTCGTGCATGCCCAGTGCTTCAACGTAAACATCGTACAAGCGCGACTGAATGCTAAATGTATGAGAGCGACTTGCCCGGTCCCAAATTTGGACGACCGGCCACCGCAAGCTCACTCATGCGCGCCGGCGCCAAGTACGATGGTTTCCATGCCATCCACCACCTCCACCCTGGGCTTGGACGTCTCTAGAGCATGGACCGCATGGAAATACTTGCGCGCAGCTGTCTTCTCGTGATTTGTGTAGCGGTGGTCAAAGGGTATGAATCATACTGACAGCTGGAAAACGAGGATCGCATCAAAGCGGGTCAAGGTCCTTCAAATTGGCACGAGCATCATTGTCCGCGATATAATCATATAGGAAATGTCGCGAAATCCTCTGTTCTCAAGGCATCGTTTGAGCGGCATGCTGCAGCCTTCAAGGACCTAACCGGCATGGATGACTTTTGGTCTCAATGAAGAGTGAGTCTTCGGTGTGTTCTCGTAACCCCTTATTCCTGAATTCCATAAACAGTAAACATGTGCATGCAGAGCTGGAGCGTCGTTGGTCTTCATGATCTTGATGCAGAGTTGATCGCTTTGCGGCTCAATACATGTTATAATGTCGCTATGAAAACCAACCATGTTGTGTTGAGCGTCCGAGCCGTGAATGTAACGACGAACGGCTGAGAACACGAGAACAAGCGACTTCGACGCACGCTAGGCCATTCCAGATCCAAGCATGTGCGTTGCTGATCGTGTCACCTCATATATAGCCTTATAGCCTCCGCAAGAATCCCAATGCACTGGGGTATAGCGTGCAGCTCACGGCGCTCCGACTTTCCCATGAGCGTCAGAAATATCCTGGCAGCGTCCAATCCATTGGTTCATGCGAAGGCTGCTGGCTCTCTTCCCAAATTCTACTCCCGCATCAACGCCTGGCGAAGCATCCTTTCATATATCTTCTGGTGCTCCGTGTACTCCGAAGTGCCATGCCGCACTACTGGAAACTACACCCCGCGAGAATCATTGGTTGGTTGCAGCCGGCAGTGGTAAGACGCGTCACCTGCTGACCGCGATCGCCTTCTATTACTTGTCAGCTCACTTCATCCTCCTCAAACTCGAAAGCATCTCTCGACGTCTAGGTCATGCAATGACGGAAGGTACTCACAATTTCTTGGCCTCATGTCCCGTTGACGAGTTCGCCGATGCCTCATGACAGGATTCGAACGGCCCGTACCCCTGCGCATATCACATATAAGCCGGGCTTAGTGCAGCTTGTTCGTAGGACGAGCCCAGGTTGTTGACATATCATGCTGCTGACCTTGCTACTGTCGACCGCGGCACTCTTAGTGTCCGCCACTGGCAAGCTCGCCACGGTGAAGCTCGACCAGGCCACTGTGATTGGCACCAGCGATGGCGTAGTGACGCAGTTCCTTGGAATTCCTTTCGCCGAACCGCCGTACGTTCGATGTTGTCTCTTGTTCTCCATTGCTGACGGTCAGGACAGTGTCGGAAAGCTGCGTCTTCAGCTTCCCCAACCCATCTCGAGCTACAAAGGCGTCATTAACGCGACAACGTTCGGGAATCAATGCATACAGCAGACTATCATCACACCAACCTTTCCGAGCAATGTGCCTGAGGAAGCGTCCACCTTCGTCTCGGCCATGGCGATCCCTCCGGACGTCCCTCAGAGCGAGGATTGTGAGTACATCTCTGAAGCTGTATACAACTCTCGACCAACGTACGGGCAGGCTTGAATATCAATGTCATCGTACCTGCTGGTACCAAGCCTGGCGACAAGCTACCAGTCGCAGCAGTATGTATCTTGATCTGCTCCCTGACATACACTACACTCACCATTATTCTATGCACGACAGTGGATCTTTGGGGGTATGCGATCTCGCTCTCTTCAATCAGACAATCTAGCTGACTCGTTAGTCAGGTGGTTTCCAGATTGGGTCGAATGCAGTGTACGTGGGCCGTTGAGTTTTAGCACAATAACCCATCCTGACGCGCACATACCTAGACGACCTGGCCAGAACGTGGTCAACCGCTCTGTGGAAATCGGGCACCCTGTAATATTCGTGTCCATGAACTATCGGTACGTCTGATGGATGACAGCACCGAACCACGTTTTGATTGCTGACTTTGAGCGTATAGGCTTAGTGGTAAGAGGCCGTACGTCTTGCCCCGAGGTCGACATTGATCCTCTGCTAGCTTTCGGCTTCTTGGGAGGACGGGAAACATCCAATGCTGGTTTGGGCAACTTGGGCCTGCAGGACCGTAAGCCACCTTTTCGTTCTACAATGTGGCACCCCTGACCTCGGTGCACTCACAGAGCGAGAAGCGCTTCGATGGGTACAGAAGCACATTGGCGCATTCGGGGGCGATCCGACAAAAGTAACGATGTGAGTAAGGCTTGCAGAGAACTCGAGTACCAGTGCCGATCTCACCTGGCGTCACAGATGGGGCGAAAGCGCGGGCGCCCAGTCAGTCGCCGTCCATATGCTTGCATTTGACGGCAAGTCCGACGGGCTGTTCCGTGCTGGATGGATGGAGTCGGGTGCCGCCTCTCCTATAGGGAACGTCTCGAAGATCCAGCCAACGTTCGATTTTATCGCGTCAGAAACCGGCTGCGCGTCTGCGCTGGATATCCTTGAGTGCCTTCGGGAAGTCCCCGCTGAGGCCATTCAGGCCGCGATGGATAAAACTCCGACATTCCTGTCCTTCACCGTGGGTTCTTCATGAGTTGTAACAAATGGTTCTTCCAGGCTGACGAGTACGTAGGCCCTGAACACACCGTGGATGCCACATGCGGACGGCCTGTTCTTAACGGACAACCCACAACGACTCGCTCAGGAAGGCAAGATTGCGAACATTCCATTTGTCATAGGTATTGTCANCCCCCCCTGTCTGCATTTCAACTCCTCACCTTCGAGATGTAGGAGCATGCGAGGACGAAGGCACCCTCTTCTCACTCGCCAACCTCAACATCACGTTTGTGTTCGTATTCGTCTGTGAGGATGCCTGATTGATGCTCCTTTGTGTAGCACGGACGAGGAGTTCGCCGCATATGTGGCAAACGTATATTTCCCCGATGCGCCAAAAGAAAATGTGACACGACTGCTGCAACTGTACCCATCCAATCCTGCCGTCGGTTCTCCTTTCGAGACGGGGGACCAATTCGCCTTCACCCCGGAGTACAAACGCCTCGCCGCCTTCCAAGGCGACTTCATCTTCCACGCCCCGCGCCGCTTCCTCCTCGACCTGCAAGCGGGCAAGCAAACTGTTCGGTCTTTCCGTGAGTATCGTACTCGACGCAGACTGACTGCGTGCTCATGACAACCCATCTAGTGAGTGAACGCAACAAGGTCACAGGAATGGGCGCCGTCAGTATCTCGTTCGTCCTCCCCATGATCGTATGCTGAACTTCATCATAGACGCACACCACCGAGCTTGCCAATGTCTTCTTCGGTGGCGACATGACAGATTTCTTGGTCCGTTTTGTGCAAACGCTCGACCCCAACGGCGGCACAGAGATCCATTGGCCCGCTTACAACCCAAAGTCGCCTCAGCTGATCGCCTTCGTGGAGGGTGACACGCCGTTGACAGTCATACCAGATAATTTCCGCAAGGAGGCAAACGAATTCCTGGTCCAGCTTGGTCTCGAGCAACCTCTCTAACTCATAGTAGGCGGTAAATACTACTATTGCATGTCATAGGTAGCCGAAAATTTGTTTCACGAGAAATCGCGTGAGTGAGCCGGGTTCGTAGCAAAAAGGGCCTGGCCGGGAATTGAACCCGGGACCTCCTCCAAATTGCTAATACCCTAAGAAGGAATCATACTACTAGACCACCAGGCCATGTCAAATTACTAATAACAATAATATATACTTAGTAAAATAGTCATGCACTGCCACCACGCCACCAGTCTCCTCTCGAGCTACCGCCGTGACTGGCGGGTTGTACTACTACTACGATTCCTCCTTCTCCTCCAACTCTCGACAGTCTCAACGTCCCCGAACGCTTGTTGTTGTGCTACATGCGCTTGGGGTACCGAGCAAGATGGATGCTAACAACGAGGAGCCTCGGGATTTGGAGAATGGCACTGACCGCAACCCCCCTCGGCAGAGTGCTTCCATACCCTCCTTCCTCTTCATAACATTTGCTCTGTTCTTGCTTACGCATGGTCACGGGGAGGATGCGTCATTGATACGATACCAGTACACCAATGGCCTCCATTCACTCAATCACCAGCTGTCCAACTACAGCGCGTGGCTGAACGGCACTTCAAGCAACTTCTCGCTAGTTAGTCTTCGTTTCACGATCAACAATTCTAAGATCTGGGACTAATGGTACACCACACATGATAGCCCGTCGAGGACCCAAATACGATGCCCTTGGTGCAGGCGTTCCTCGGTTTCGGTCCTGAGCTCGACCCAAACCAAGGCTCATACTACTCCAATATTACCGGATTCTGGCACGGTGATCTTCATTTTCACAATCTAACCTCGCTCAACGCTTCCGAGGCTGCTTCACCTTGGCGACATCTTTCAGAGCAGTTTATCTTACCGACGAACCTCAGTGCTGTCCCTGAACTACTCGGACCATGGAATTGGACGCGGTCAAACAAGCTAGCGGTCAGCGTTGGGGATAAGCTGATTCCCCTTGAACGTGATGGCGCTACACATAAGAATATAGCGATCATTCACGTACGTTTGGCAGATCTCACAAATGGTCCATTCAGTGTTAAACGGCAGTGGATTTCACAGGGCAGACTGGACTTGTCCGATCCTGAGAGCTCGGACGAACTCAGGCTTGATTTTGAGGGCATACACGTCCTCTCTACTGGTACCATCTATGCCATGGCCGAATCAGGAGGGTGTGTACATCGGAGATATGCACTTCAGTACCGCTGATCGCCCGTCTGCAGACGTAGCATGGACATGCGTCACCTCCCGGCGCTCGTTCCAGAGAGATTCAGAAACGACAGCGCTTACGCCGTCGAGAGTGAATTGAAGGCTCGCATCGACAAGCTCAAGGAGAAGATAGATAGCGGCTCCTTCGACCAGGATCCCTTGGAGGCCGATGACAGTCCGACGACCAAGTGCTCCTTCCGGTTCTACGCTCAGCTCAATGCCACCACGATTCCCAAGCAATCAATGGACGAACTCGAGAAGGAAATTGACGAGCCAACGGGCGTCACGACAGTCAGAGCTCCCGAGATGGCTTTAGAGGGGGTCCTTCTCAGCCAAAGCTGCGGGATGTTGTATGAGGTCAAGCATACCATCGGTGTCCAGTAAGCGTCATTACATGCGCATATTGGCGATCTCATACTCACTGCAGAACAGGTCAAGGAGGTTGCATAGGAGGATTACTACATGTCAGCTCGATCTTCAAATGTGTGAGATCGGCCTACTGATGGAGAAGAACAGATTCTGGATTCTCCGCTCTTGTCCATCTCGCTCTCCTTGCATTGTTCCGCAGACAAGCCGCACATAGCAATACCGCGATTGGCCTCTCTCGCGTTTCACGTTATACATTCCTCATCCAAAGTCTCATTGATGCGATTTCTTTCATTGGAGTGAGTCGTAATGTGGCGTCTTGTAAGTATTGTACTGATCAGTCTGACTTCTTACTGCAGCATGTCACGCTAGGTATCCTAGCGGAGGGCCGCTCATCCCTCTCTGCCTTGGCACCCGCTGGTCTCGCATGCCTTCTCTTTGTATACGAAGCTGTAAGCGTTCTCCTACGTGATATTCTGCGATTTCCTCACGATCGTCCCAGCAAATGGCTATCTACATTGGGCAAATCCAAGCACCGGAAGATGCTCCCGCACCTGCAGAGCCTCCCCGGCCTCCTGCTGCTGCCACGAATGCATCGCAGACTCCTCCAGACGGAAATGAAAGCGTACAAGCAGAGGGAGAGCAGCAGAACCCGAACCCGGCGCCGCCAACGCCTCCTGCTCCTACGCGGCCGACAAACCTCCAATTCCTTTGGACTCACATCCGCACCGATCCAGCAGCACGTCTATGTACGTGTGCGGTAGTCTGCAGTGTCCGAATTGTTAGCTCACATAGCCTCTGTCCAGGGACACTCATGTCGATCTCGCTCATCGTTGTCTTCCGCATAGTGATGGCGTTGTCTTTGCCACTGTTCTTTATCAGTTCGCTCTACTCGTGCATATGGCTTATGCAGATATATCGTTCTGCACGCCGCACAAGGAGCAGCGGTCTATCTGCGGAGTATATGCTAGGCACCACTCTCGGCCGGCTCTTCTTCGTTTTCTGTGAGTATATGATATGCACATCAACACACTATGGACTGTACTCACAACCGGACAGACTTCCTCGGGTGCCCAAAGAACATCCTCGATGTCGAGCCGCGACGTAAGTTGACACATTGTTCTCAGATTATGTCAAGCTGCTCACCCACGCGTCCCATCATTAGGATGGATCTATGTCGTCGGCCTGTTCATGTTTGCACAAGTGTTCGTGATCTTGCTCCAGGAACGCCTCGGCCCCGCGTTCTTCCTTCCCAAACGGGTACGCTACGCGCCTTTGACACAATCTGTCTTCTCTCCCGCCCTGACTCGATGTGTCGTCCCACAGTTCACGCGAACTCAATCATACAACTACCACCCACCGATGCCGCTTCCTGACCCCGAGGCGCCAGATCAGAGTCTCGGAGACTGCGCGATCTGCATGGACGCGATCTTGGTCGACCCGTCTCTGCGTCGTCGGTCCAAGTCGAGCGAGAGCAAGGAGCGGCCTGTGATCGGACGTGCTGGTGGAATCCTGGAAAAGGTTGGCGGGGTTAAGAAGACGTACAGTCTTGCACCCTGTCATCATCTCTTCGTGAGTCTACGATCCGAAATTGTCTTGCGGAATCTGTGTCGCTAATGTTGTCAACGTAGCATACGGAATGCCTCGAGAGAGTACGTCACCTTCTTCCTTCTTATGTCGACTGAGCGCTAATTCAGGCCCTATCATTTCCCTTAGTGGCTTGCGATCAAGGTGAGTATATTCCATCGCGCCGCTGGTTAGATTCTGACCCGAATTGTTCAAGAACATCTGCCCGCAATGTCGTCGGCCCTTGCCCCCTCTCTAAACACGGCTTTTTCATCACCTCTGTCATCGGACGCTACTACAGTATATGTAATATACCACATAATCTACCTTTCCTTCACGTTCAACAGGTTGAGAAACCCACCATATGAAGAAAGGAAGAGTTCAAACATGGCTCGCTCGTGAGAGACCATAGCGCACACTCACGCTGACTACGACTACCATAGGCATGTCCCTTCTCACAGGTGGGACCACCCTCGCTCACACGAAAATACTCCTAGCAACCATCGACTTGCTTGTGACAACAGTATCTACGGATACAGTGCGTTATAGGATATGGCACCAGACCAGGGTATCCCAAGAACCTCCCATTACATCCCCAATAGATAAGCCAGATATATTATAATAAACCTTCGAGCGCGAGCCGCTTATTCGACGGTGAAGCTGTGAGAAGCTTGTGAGTTGCGTCGTCCCTACGGCGGGAAGAAGAGCTACTCACTAGACCATGTCGTCGAGGGAACCGTGCTGCGCAACAGCGACGAGGGCAGGTTGGTGGTTGGCGGCAGTGTTGATCGACGCAAGGCGGTAAGCACCCTTGGGGAGACCGCCGCCGACCTCAACGGAGAGGACGCCGTTGACGGCCTGGTCGTTGAGACCCTTGAAGAAGACGAACTTGGTGGGGTCGGTGACCTTAGTGGTGTCGACCGCGTCGATCTGCTCCACGACGACGTGCGAATGGCCCTGGATGTCGCCCTGCGCGTTCACGACCTGGGGCGCGGCGAAGTAGTTCTCGTTCGCGTTCGTGAAGTGGCCGGTCTCGAGATGCTGGATCGCCATCTTGATCGTGAAGTTCTGGTTCGCGGGGATCTTGGCATTGTTCGTCGGGAACTGGAACTTGCTCGACGGCATGTTCGTCGTCGCAGCGATCACACCCATCGGTGCTGGGTTGCACGAGCCCGTCTTGATCTGCTGACCGTTGGTGATGGGCAGGTTGGGAACAGTCGCGCAGAAGTTGATGAAGTTGTTCGAGGATGTGAGCGAGGGCACTTGGCCGGCCGTAGGCTGGTCCTGGCCATCGTTCTCAAAGCCAGTCGCAATCACAGACTGGAGGAGCGTGAGCGACTGCTGTGGGTCGTTGCTGTTACCACCACCAGCGGCGGTACCAGAGGCCTATATCACGAGATGCGAGATGAGTGATTGAGCAAACAACGCCTCAAACGCAAATCACTCACAGCTGCAGCGCTGGATGTTGAGCTAGCAGCAGCGGAGGAAGATGCAGCATTGCCAGTCGCGGCATTGTTAGATGCGTCGGTGGCACCGGTAGCAGCAATACGCGCATCACGGTCAGCGGCGGTCGTGCAGGTGATGCTCGTTCCAGCTGAGTTGACCAGGGGCAAGGCGGCACAGCTTCACAATGAACGTGAGACGCTGAGTGATACGTGCGAACGGATGGGCACTTACATCAAGCCACCACCACACTGCTGGAGGACGAACTTGCCGTTCACACACTGCGCGAACTTGTTGTCAATGCACGCGTCTTCGCCAGTCTGACAGGAGGAGTTCGGCGTGAGAGACTGGAACTTCTGGCTGTAGATCACCACCGCAGTTAGTACTTCCATCCCGATGCGCGCCTATGAACGGATCAAGAACTCACTTGAGCGCAATCGCGTCCTTGCCGTTCTGGAGCGTGAACGATGCACGACGGACGAAGCTGGGGCCAGCCGAGGCGGCGAGGGCCATGGAGACGGCAACGAAGGCGGAGAACTTCATATCTGGGTCGTTTATAGAGGCAGTAGGCGATCTACGCTTGAAAGGAGTGGTGGTAGCTTGGACACTGGGTCACTGAGCGAAACAAGTCGATGGAGTCTGAACGATCCCGGATCGTTGCAGGAGAAGGAAAGGAAGGGTGGGCGACGGTGGAGARACCGGACGAGGGATTTAGAGGCAGGCACCAAGAGCCTTTATACGCCATGACCACCCGCCGCCNNNACAAAAATGCCGCGGCACGGACCGTTGCCGCATGATGGAACAAAGGGCGATGCGCCGAGACACAACACATCTTGCGCAACGATTGGTGCTCGCTGCAGCGAAACCACCTTGCGGGCGGTGTCATGCGAACAAGGCTCGAAGAATTTGCCCATGCGTCCCGTTTGCCAGCGCGGTGCATTCCCCGAGCAGGGTCGGACGGCGGTCGGTTGCAGATGGATACAGGCACGGCACCTGTGTCGCCGCGCACGGGGGTCTGCGGCCGATCCTGATGAGCGTTGATTGTAGGCATGTTGCCAGATGCTCGTCCATTCCTGCACGCTTCGTTGCCTAGGCGCAGTTTGTCTCGACCACATCCTGCTTTATTTTTACTGACCGTTGGACCTCAGGAGTCAGCATGCAACATRGTGCACATGCGGGAAGAATGGTCCTTGCGRCAGGAAGTCGGCTTTGTCGCCAAAGGCYGAGTAAGYACTRTGATGGNNGTNNCNNNACYCATCTGTGTGTCCATGTGAGCTAGCCGGCGCTGGTAMGCACNNNNGTTTGAACTCCCTGATAGATKAGCAANNNCAAAGGCTAGAGCGCTAGCGACATTYCCTCTCCCYAAAGGTCAATCAAGCAACCTACCACCGGAAAACGGGGAGTAGGGGGCCGTATATCATTGAGATGGATTGATGCAGTTTGATGGCCTGGAGTCCTCATGGGAGCGCCCGATGTGTTCCGTACCCGAGTTGATGTAGCAATACCTTCAGTGTACCAACGATGTAACTGGGAAAGTCACGGAAGTATGGGTTCCTTTCACCGTCAGTGAATTCCACATTTTCTCACCCAAAGTTTACGCAACACGTATCTCTATAAACCTTCCTATCATCTATGGATTCAAAGAATGATCACGAGATCGTAAGTTGCTGATGAATTATTGTTACAAAATGTGTGTATACGCAGAGTCAGCGAGACCTGATGCTGCTCGCTTCACGTTGGACGCACAGTTGTCCCCCCAAATTCCTTGAGGCCTATCAAGGACACCCGAAGAGCTGTCTCTCTGGAGGATCTCAATGATGCGGAAGCGGGAAGATGGCAGCCGCAATCGCTCAGACGGCCCGGGAGTTCGAGTGTACTGGRCGTCCCATATCTAAGCATCGACTGTGCTGGATAATTTGGCCAGAATATCGGCAGTGTTGACTCCAGGAAAGACTTCGAAGTCTGCATCAACCTCGCACACTGTGTTGTTGGCCGGAAGCTRTAACCTCACATTAGACCRCCTGACTGCCCGGATGTGAGCACAAATRGGCACTGACCGTCCCATTCGTAAAATACGCGTAATAYGTCTCGAGGATACACGTCGAGGGCTCCCCGACAATTGCGGTATGCTGCAGCCACAACCAGATGAGATTCGCTGTCCCTYGATGCCGGTCGATCTGGAAGGGCACGTACCCCGAACCCGTTCAACCGGACAAGCGCWGCRTCCTCYCCGAGAAGTCCGGCAAGYCTCTGGGCGCCCGCGAGGGTCGTAATYGGGTCGTACTGCAACAGAKCACAGCTTTGATCAGGTCCAATSGAGTAAGGCCATGAGGAKGTGTACTGACGGTGTTAGACCCAATGATGATCTTGTTAGCAAGCTTCTTGTTGAAAGGGCCTTGGTACCGCTCKACGGACCGCACCGGCCAAAGCGAGCATGTGTAGATCTGGGGAAACCAGCTAGCCCCAACTACGACAGCATTGGGATCAGTAGCGCCGGCAGAAGGGTTGCCCGGGTGCTTACACATGTGCGAGATGTTGCGTGTACCCTCTAYAATGCTRTGGAAGACGTCCGCCATAGTGGTGTCTTGCGAGTCGACGCTGTCTGCACACCATATTGCTGGAGAGCTGTACGATGGGGAGTCGTTTGAGGCGCGCTTGACGAGTGTCCTATATGCGCCGCACGGTGTGAACAGAGCGGCATTGAGCGATGACCGAGACATACCGAATMGAAGGGAGGTTGCTGGATCTCTTGGGGAGAGATACGTTCCCCGGTGCTTCGCCATTGATAATTTGCACGGCTTCTGTATACCCCTCGTTCATCAGCGCCGACCAGTTTGTGGGTGTGTATATGTCGACGAAGAAATCAGCTTCGATGTCCAAGGTCTAGTCAGCGRTGGWTCRTAGTACCCAGTGCGGACTGCTCACAGCGRATCTGCCCCGACGTAAGAGGGGCCGACGAGTTGGCTTTCGCAGCGTCATAGGCAGCCTTGAGCAGGGCCTGGATCTTGGCATCAATGTCGAGTGGCCCATCGCCTGTGGACGCCGCAGCGCAGCCAGCAGGGCCTGCGAGTGCACATCCGGTGATCAAGGTTCTGTATATCGTATCCGCAGACACGAGATAATGCAAGAAGTGCTGTATCCGCAGAGACACTTAAGTCCACAAATCACATTAGGGAAGATGGACTCACAGTGGAGATCTCATAGYTCGCAAAGAGCACCGGGTCTAGGAYGCCGTCTATGACGACTCGTCCAATACGCTAGGAGCAGAAYCAGCAGCCTATCAGTGCAAAGTTTCCCGATCATGATACAGTCCATACCTCGGGGAACACTGGRCAGTGTAGAGAAACGTCAGCAACAGCTACAGAGACAACGACGTGTGTTACTCACTGTTGACGAACCAGGAGCCGATGAGTGTCCCGTATGACACACCGAGGTAGTTGATCGGAGTATCGGTACCTTCGAGCGCGTCCGCCATGGCGACCATGTCTCGAACCGTCGCCGCAGTCCCGATGTACTTCAGGTACTTTCCGCTAGGGGACTGCAGGCACTTCTGGCCGGCCTCCAAGTACTTCTTCTGCATGGTGTCAGCTTGTGCGAAGAGCGCGTCGACGTCGGCRGGATTACTGAARTTATCGAGCTCCTCGATGCCTCTGAGCTGGATCGTCCCGTTGAAGAAGGCAGTGTACTCTTCGAGGTCGTCGAAGCAGAAGACCTCKCCAGGACTGCACACATGTATTYAGCAAKAATATACGCRAGACCMWGAGGAYGTCACACTCACGTGGTAAGGGAGCCGACACCTCGCGGATCCCAACTCACAACATCGTATAGTCCGCCGGTGAGTTCGAGGWGGAGGTCCACATATTGGTTCAGGGTGGCAATGCCAGACTCGCCGGGGCCACCTGCAAGTCCYRCGAGTKAGCGAGCACTCCATGAGGCAGTACGAAGCAATACTTGCCAGGGTTGAAGAAGAGTGTGCCGCGGCGCTCGYYGGTCGCGTTWATCTTYGCCACAGCKAGTCGCGCGTTCCCAACGGAGGGATCCTGATAGTCCAGCGGGACATTGAAGTATCCGCAAGACAGCGACGCGCTGCTAGCTACCGAGGGGTCGCATGCTCCCCAACTAATCGCCGAATCTGTCTGTAGATTCACTCGTCAGCGCAGCACGKGCGGAAAGATTAGAYGAGRAYTTACGCGAYGAACAGGATTSGCTCGCACRACTGTGCATGCGAGGACAGAGGCGTAGATYAAGGASAGYAAATCCGTCAACATCTTAGAGCAGGATAGGGCTTTGAGATGGAGGGCATCACTGGGGCCTTATACTGTAGTTCAACGCCATGGGCTCCTTCGGCCGTCGACACCGCTACGGGCTACGCTCACAGGCGGCCTCTAATGCACAGTGCACTAGCTGTGTAGTGTGGAGCTGATCCTATGAGAAGGTGTGGTCAGCTGTTATATCCGACCTTCACTGCATTGACTACGGCGCAGGATTCGTCAATCGGCATGGCTGCGATTCGCTAATAAATGAGCACAGGTTTTACTACTGCGGAGAGGTTGAAGACACAAACGCCTTGAACGACATGCATACAGTATAAATGAGTTGGAATTCATCGACGTATCGCATTTCTCCCAACCCTTGGCAGCACTCGAAAACGGCGCACTATTGAATGTGCGGAGTTGGGATATTGCACTAATTAATATTACATCAGTACACACAGTCGGGAAGGTCATTGTGAAGACTAGTACGTACGGACGAAGCCGAGAAAGGAGTTACCTGCCGTTGACCCATCGAGGGCTTGGGAGAACATCGCTAGCACCACGGTGCTGCACGTCGAGGTTGTCACAACCCGGTAGTTGCGATAAGATTAGATTAGATGGGTGGCACCTGAGCAACTGGAGTCTGGCACCATGGCCATCCTCTAGGTATGATCAAATCTTTGGTTAACGAGAACCAGCATAAGTATCACTGAAACGGAGCGATGCAGCTTGATGGCCTCAAAGACACGATCAACCAGGGAGTTCGTACCGGGAGCGCCCATGAGCGGCCTAAGGTGTGCTCCCTATCCGAGTAACGAGTGGATGTAGCAGCAATATGCCTACACTTCGTCCGTGGCTTACCACTTGTCCACGGGCATCGTCGGTCATTGGTAGTTGTACTTGATGGTAATTGGCGTCGATTCCGCCATCGAACGCGTCGAAGAAATGGTTGATGCGCGCCTCCCTGTTCAACAGCGTGGCTATGAACGAGAGTGACTCGGGCGCCGTCCCATTTGCATGATGGCCAACCCAGGTATCATGTGCATCGGTCTGGTCTCTCGAGGCGGGCTGTTCGGCCGGTCAGTGAAAGGTGAAATATCATGACGAGGCATTTGCGCTGCAATAGTATGAGATGACGCACTCACCGATCCGTTGTCAGTAACGATGGCAGATTGCACGAGTTTCGGCAATCTCACTGCAGTAACTGCAGGGTCAGGTAGGATTTCAGCGGCCGCTGTGTCAGCAACGGCCATCTTCCAAACAGGGATGTCAAGGCTTAGGCCTCAGGGCTTGGCGGAGACTGCGATCGAGAACATAGATGCTTAGCGTTGGAGACGCCTTCACTCAATCCGGTTCATAGATTAGCAAGTCGACAACCATACTATTACACTGAAGAGTCCATCTGCTACCAAGTCTAGACAAATCAACGTGAATTCGGACAACATGTTGTGTGAACACGTATCGGACGCACCCATATACCCATTCCCAGGATGAGCTAATGCTTGGACCACATTTCCAGAAGGGACGTCACTGGTCCCTTGGCAGGCTTTCCTGACGACGACGAGGACCCTGCTGGCCTCCCGGCATCGGGCTGCGCGGCGTACGTAGGCTGCTGATATCCACCCACGGCAGGTGCAGGCATCGCATGATACCCTGCCCCCGGCGCCGAGCCATTGAACGACGGCGACGGTGCGGGGAATGCCATCGGCGGCGGTGCGGGCGGGTAGTGTGGGGTGCCGAAGTTGGCTAACGGCGGTGGGGCCGCGTATATCATCGGGTTGTTGAGCTGGGAGGGTGACGGTGAGGGTTGATATGGATGCGTCTGGTGCGCGGGAACGTGGAAGTACGTCGAGGATGGTCGCGGACTCGTTGGCAGTCGGGGCGCGCTGGTAGGCTTAGTGAGCCTGTTCGGACTGGGCTGGGTAGGACTGGGAGTCGAGCCTGTGTGATTCGAATCTTGCATCAGAGACGATATCAGGTCGAGCGCGGAACCAATACCCACCCTTTTCCTTCCTACTCTGCTTCTTGCCCTCCTTCTCTGCTGCTCTCTTGCTGTCGCCATCCGCTCGCTTGCCATCCTTCTTGCCCTTTCCGTGCACCTTATCAGGCGTCGAGGGATTTTTCGCAGGAGGAACCTCCAGCGCAGATCCAGACGGCCGTCGTGTGCTGCCGGAGGTCGCTTTAGGTTGAAGTTCGGGCATGTCGATCTTGCTCAGATGAATGGTCAAGCTTGTCGGAGGCGCATACTTGCTCTGTTCCTTGCCCTTGCCTTTCGGGTCGGGGTCGTCCAAGTTGATCCGCCTTGGGCCCTTCCGCTGAGGGGATCCCTGTCTGGTGTCGTAGATGACATACTGAAACAGCTCCTCGTCTTCCGCAACACCTGAGCGCACAAATGTCAACGTTCCGTGCGTTAGCGCGTAAGCCACAGTTCTCACCGGACTTATGCCGTAACCGTTTAGTCTCTTCCACGACCCGCAGCACCTTTGGGACTTGCGCGGCAGTTGCAGAGCGCACCGTGACGAACAGCATTGCCTCGTCCTACATACATGAGACGTTAGGTCCCGACGCCGCAGGAGCGCTGTGCAAGAACCAGCGGCTTACATTCAGCAAGCGCTCCGCGTACCGCGCGTAGTCATCAATGCCGCATTCCTCTCCCACCTCGATCTCGTTCGCATCACCTTCGCCCTGCGCGATGCGTATAGCGTGCAACTCCGCGACGCGGTCGACGCCTGTGCGAGGTGCTGGCCTGGGAGGGACTGCGGGCGGTGCAGTAACTGCCGAAGGCTGGCGGCTCAGGCCAAGGCGACCCGCGAGGCCTGGCGATGAGGCTGCTGCAAGCGTGGCCGTGCTCTCGGATGGAGATGCGGACGGCGAGGTGTCGGAACGAGGTGTATGATACGTCTCGTTCAAGTCTTGGAATGTGAGCAGAGCTGTTAGAATGACAATCTCAAGGCCCTTGCGATCGTCAATGTCGAATCTACCAGCATACAGTGAGTATTGAGTGAGTAGATGCACTTTCTGAGCGGCATACTCGGCGTACCTGTTCAGATTGTAATCCAGGATCTGGATAGACCGCGTCTGCAACCGTCCCGGGGGCTCCTTCGTGATGGCCACAAGTACTGCGGGATCAGGCTTCCGGATCATGTAGCATTCTTCTCGTCTCCACTCGAAATCATGCCTGAGTCGAACATAGCAGAGTGAGGTTGAAGCGATATCGACTAGGGGCAAGTCAAGAGTACTCACTCTTCCCATTTGAAGCCCCATTTAAAGTGTATGGTCCCAGTATACTTAAGCTCTACCACCAAGTCTGGATTGAACAGCTGAATGGTCTTGTGTTTGCTGGTTGGGCTGGGTGCAGTTACTGTGGCAAGTACACTCTCCGAAAGTGGGTCTGCAGATACCACAACTCGTGAGGCTCCTTTCGGCACAGCTGAAAAGCATATGACGTACCAATCAGTTCAATCGTATACGTAGTCCCCGGCAATCGTCTCTTCGTGTAATGCACCACGCCATTTGGGTCGACAAGGTCGAGCACATTAGGGTCGTCCGAGCGAGACGCGACATTGAGGGTGAATAGGTTCTGGTCGAGGCTCATTCGCTACGATTTCTTGAGTTCAGGGTACGTCCTGGATGTCTTGAAGGGGTATAGAAGGCTGAGGAGAGTGGGAGTACGCTAGATGCGCAGGAGCTTTGGCAGACATGTTGTCGGCGAGGTACAAGAATGCATTGAAGCTGTGCCACCACTCTCGCTCGGCGCTGCTGCGCAGTCGCTCTCTCGCCGTCTTCCACCACCGCAGTTGATCTTCACACCTTTCATCTGTCTTCGCGGCCTCTGCCTCCGTATCGCAGTGATTGCGCAGCTCAGAGCACACACATATTCGCGGATATGCAGGCCCAGACGCCATTCAACCTGATAGAGGGCCTTAGAAAGCTAACAAGCTCAAATCAATCAATTACCAGTTTCTCAGTCGCCGCCGTAAACCAGGGTCCAGCACGTTAAACCGCCTTCCTTGCTTCTTGCGCTGCTGCAAGCTCCACCGTCAATTACGTACCTTTTAAGTCGCAACAGAATGGGTCATACAACCAAAGCGCTAGCCAGCCTAGGTCCAGGGGCACTGGGACGGGACACGTGAAGGAGAACGTCCACGCCGCAACGACCCATCTGCTCACCTACTCTGTTTTTGCTGTCAGCGTGAACAGGCGACGGGAAACCATACACCACGAAGTTCTGAGGCTGCGGCGGTTGGAATATCCTTGCTACAAAATAACATATTGTAGTACGTCCTGCTAGTTCATGAGAACAAACTGTTTCGTAGCACTGACCATTCCTACAGATTCTAGAGCGCAACAACACTGAGCTGTTGTGCGAGTCATGTCAAATGACGCTCGCGTACTCGAAGTTCCAAACCTGCCGAGGTCTGGTGCTGATGCTCCAAGGCCGCTAACGAGGCAGCGCTTCGTTCAGCACACCGGTGACAGCTTCGTGCCTGCTGGAGCCGACGCCACGCCGGCCTCGCGGAGGGGTAGCGGATACTTATAGTGTAGGCGTTACGCCTATATATACAGCTCTTACTTTCGCGAGGATGAGCAGGCCTTGTAGACATGCTGTCTACGCCTTGGGCGATTTTGACGGTGGCAGCGATTGCGATTTATCATGCCGTCGGTCATCAGACGCGCTCTGCTGGAACTCGCATGCCAATTCCGGGGAACTACAGTGGTAGATACAGACCGCAAGTCCACTTCTCGCCTCCACGGGTATGTTACTGCGATTTTCATTGAAATAATCTGCTCAATATCCCCGCTCAGCAATTTATGAACGACCCGAACGGGTTGTTCTTGGATGGTGATGGTACATACCATATGTATTATCAGTGTATGAATTGTGCAACCTCGGTCTAATGTTCAACAGCCCTGACTGTTTCGCTGTTCCAGATAATCCCTCAGGTCTAGTGGCGGGAGATCAACATTGGGGGCACGCGACTAGCAAAGACCTCTACCATTGGACCAATCATCCCATTGCCATTTCCCCTCCCAACAACGAATCGCAGGTGTTCAGTGGGTCGGCCGTCATAGACATCAACAACACGTCAGGGTTCTTCCCCAACCAGAAAAACGGCGTGGTCGCCATCTACACGCTGAACATGCCCACCGCCCAAGTCCAGGAGATCGCGTACTCACATGATGGAGGCTACACTTTCACTCGCTTCGGCGGCAACCCTGTCATCAACAGCACATCCACGCAGTTTCGCGACCCCAAGGTCATTTGGCACGAGGACCACTGGGTCATGGCCATCGCCTACGCGCAAGACTACACTATCGGTATCTTCACATCCGATGATCTCAAGACCTGGACACACGCCTCGAATTTCACACGTCCCGGGCTCCCCGGTGAGCAATACGAATGTCCCAACCTCGTCAAGATCCCAGTGCATGGTAGCGCAGAGAGCATGTACCTGCTACTCATCAGCATCAACCCCGGCGCACCGCTTGGCGGGTCCATCACGCAGTACCTCCCAGGCGTCTTCAACGGGACGCACTTCGTGCCCATCGATGATGTCACGCGGTATACCGACTTCGCAAAGGACAACTATGCGGGCCAGTTCTTCTACGGCATTCCTGAGAGCGAGGGCGCAGTCTCCATCGCTTGGGCGTCGAATTGGCAGTACGCGCAGGACGCTCCGACCGCGGACGAAGGCTGGCGCAGCGCGATGTCGTTGCCGCGCAGGAACTTCCTCGCGAATATCACCGGGGCCGGATGGGACCTGGTCTCTCTCCCGTACGACCTGAGTCCTGTGGTGGGAGAACAGCTTGCTGCGCGCAACGACCTCCTCAACGAGACGCTCGTGGTCGACTACAGCAGCGTCGCGAGCAACGCAATATACTTTGAGGTGCACGTCTCCGGCGTGGGAGGCGTAAGCAACGCTGCGACGCTCAACTTCACCGCCTCCAGCCCCATATCCGGCGAATCTCTCAGCGGCGGATATCTCTTTAGCGGGAACAACTCGTTCTTCCTCGACCGCGGCGGTGTGCGTGGATTCGACGACGCGTTCTTCACCAGCAGCTTCAACACGACTTCGCCCCTGCGCGCGGACGGTACCTGGACGCTATCCGGAGTCATCGACCGCAGCCTGATCGAAGTCTTCGTAGACCGCGGTGCACGTAGCGCGACCGCGACGTTCTTCGCTACGCAACCGCTCACTCTTTTCGCGGTCTCCACCGCGGGCTTGCCGAAAGGTGCTTCGGTCGGTGTGAGGGTGTATGCGCTGAAGAGCACATGGTCGGAGGATGCGAAGACTAATGTAGTTGAGAGCGTCATGGAGTGATTACATGCGATGGAATACGCAGTTCTTGTATCTGGCGTACTACGAGAACGAATTGACAGAATTTGCGGCCGAAGGACAGAGCGGGAAAGGTAACTAAGGAGACAGTTTCTACGCATGCATCGATACGACTACTCGAACTTAAACGTCTCATCCAACTGTAAAATCCATAGGTGATACAACAGCCTAACCTCTCGGTTGCTGCGTCCCGTTCACGGCGTTGAAGTACGCGTCCCAGTCCTCCCACCTGTCCCAAGTCGGCATTCGGTCAGCATTCTCACCGGCGTCCAGTCAAGCACCAAACCATATACGCACCCAAACGACGCAGGTGCGTTCGACCACATCGTCATCGTGTCGTCAATGAACATGCAGTCCGAGAAACCGAGGTCGGCGGTGCCATCCTCCGGGTTCGGCGCTGTGCTGGGGCCCACAGGGAAATCGAGCTGGTCATACAATGCTGTATTGCCGACGATACCGGGTTCTTGAGCTGGGTGAGGACCACTGAAGGTACTGGCCGTCCAGAGGTGGGCGTGCGACGAGCCAGCCTGGGGATTGTGGATGAGTGGGTCGACGTGCTGGGGAGTTTGCATCGTCGCGGGGGATTGGGATGGGCCAGCGGGAGACTGCTGCCAGTCCATGTGGAAGGAACCGCCGAAGAGCTCGGGCTGTCCTTGGGATTGCGGGTTCGGCAGAATCGACGTAGTAGGGATCGTCGTAGATGAGCGCGTTTCACGGGAAAACGAAGGGGGCAGAGACGTTCCGTAGCCTTGTGCGGCTTCAGTGTGACTGGAGCTTCCCGACGATTGATCCGGATCTGGAACTGAGGGCACGCCCATGCCGTGCATATCGTCGCTCTGTTTCCCATCGCCCGCTGTTGTCGACGAGCCTTCCGGACGAGGCTCTTCTGCGCGCTCGGAAGGCCCATTCATGGAAAGAAGCCCCTGAAGTATGTCTCTGAAAACGCAGGGTATTTAGTTGGTTCCCCTCAGATTATCGGGTCTCTTGAAATAGGCCACTCACTTCAAACGCTCCGCGACATGGTACCTGCCAAGGTCCCGGAGTCAGCTCCACTGTTAGGCCTAATCAGCCAAGGAATATACACGCACTCTGCCTGGATGATGCTGAGCATATGACAACATTTCTCGATGTATTCCTGATCTTTCTCTGCTCCGCGATGGCGCCCTGAACGTTTCTGCCCCCATACGCTCATCAACAACACCAGACCAGAGGCGAACAACATGCCCTGTCATAAATTCAGCTAGAAGCCACGGACTCTTGGTATGAACAATACTTACACCATTACGGGCGAGAGGTGTGCCGATGCGTTGAGTGAGGTGATCGAGGACTTGCACGCAGGAACGGGCGGCGTTGGTACAGATGATGAGGGATGCAAGGGAGTGGGCGGAGCCGCGACGAGTCGTGATGAACGAGCGATGCACGGCTATCTGGGCGTTGTAGTAGAAGCTGTATAGAGTCGCCGACTGTCCGAGGAACGTGGTATCCTCCATATTGGGATCCCATCGCACTGTAGCCGTCATGTGAGTTTGAGTTGACCGTATTTACTGAGAATACGAGAGACATACGATGCTCTGGGATGGAGTCAATCCATTTGTTGAGCTCCGAGTCAAGTTCGGCGACGACGCGCTCCTCCCATTGTTGATCACCGCTCAGAAGCTGAGCTCTAGTCTTTCTGATAGAATACTGGCGAACAAGATAACTTTGAGCTGACCATGCCGTGCGTTACATCTCCCGCAAAAAAACTCACGATGGTTCTGAGGGCGTAGGCGATAATCCGGCACAACTGGATGAAGCTGACGTATGCGGAGATCTTGGAGGGTTTGCCCGGCGGCTGCTTGAAGTTGAGCTCGGGATCACCGGTGATCCAGTATTCATCATCGCACTCAATAGGCAGACCGACGTCGTATCTAAGGGGGTCGGGTCAGGCATCGGCAAGCGGAACGGAGAGAGACCCACTCTTCTTCATGGACGCATGACGGCCGTCCCAGCCCATAGCTAGACGTGATATCTAGGACCAGTAAAGACCTGTACCGTTCGGTGAGAGGCAGGTCTTGAAGGCATGAGGCAAGGATGACGTACCAGAATGCTCTTCGCCACAACTCATCTTCGATGGTGGGTTTAGCCCTATACATTGACTTCCTATGTGCACCGACGTCGAGGGCTTTGCGCAGGCCGACACCAATCACCGTCCAGGAGCTTTGAGGCATGGTAGTAGAATGAATGAACATAGCCATCATCTGCCCCACGTGATGTCGGAGCGAGATAGGAGAGCAACCCAGTATCAGCCTTGGTCGTATTCGGTAGAGGAACAATGGACATCTTACCGCGCTGATTTGCAAGTCATATAAATGAACAGGGGCCAGGAGCGACTTGTGCATATCATCGACCCTCTGGAACCATTGCCAGCCTGCCGATCTCTTGTCCGACTTGTCCAACAGAACTCGATCGTCATCGACTACCTGCCGGGAACCAAGTGCGCACGCAAGTAGCACGGTAGCTCCGAATCCACCCGAACGCAGGTGTAACCCGTCTTCGATGTTCTTCAAGAAGGTAGGCTTGTGTAGCAACGGCATCCAGCCGGTGGCATGGCGGAAATATGATTCCAAAAGTCTATGCATCAGGTCGGCCGGAGGAAAATCGCTGGCACGGAAAATGTAATCTGGGAAGGCTCGCTCAAGCCACTAACTAATGTTCAGTCTCCATATAGATGGTACAACGATTCTTGAATGCTACACACCGGCTGAGCCGCATAATTGTGCTTGAGTACGGGCGATGGGTCCACCAGAGATACTCTCCCGCTCTTCCGGGAGGAATTGGCGTCAAGGCTAGACGAAGGAGAGGACTCGCGCATGAGTTCCTGGCCCATCCCAGCGGCAGCCTTGATGAAGATCCAGCCGCTCGACTTTCCGTGGTAGCGGAAACCAGATGGTTTGAAGGATAGCCTGTCGATTCCTGCCGTGACCTCCCGCTGCGCGATAGTGTCATCCTCACTCATGTCTTCCTCGGTCGTGTCATCGGGAGCCGGGCTAGAGGGGGTAAGAGCCCCAAGCTGAGAGACGCTCAGCGATGCCGGGCTCGACGCAGCGGGAGATGCGGTGCCACGACGGCCAGACGACTTGGAGGTCGACGCCTGGTTCATCTCACTATGTGGCGCTTGATCTAAGTCAACTCCACCAGGACTGAGCTTCTCCAGAAGCTCTTCCATGCGTTTGAGACGACTTTCAAGGCCTTCCACGTAGCTGTGTTAAAAGAAAGACATATTAAGACAATGACCCCTAGGGATGTCGGAAGGGACAATACCTATCGGTATAGCGCGATTTCTGAGGTGTGGAGTCAGCATCCTGGAATTACATTGACATAGATGATTGGCACATTTGCTTACGTTGAATGGCTCGACGTATGTGCATTCCGCACGGCGTGATACGCATTTAGAGCAGCGTTTGTTGGGCATCCGTGGGCCGTCACCTGAGATTGTGCGAACACCATCGTCGCGGTGAATTAGTTCAGGGGGAATCTGACAATCGTCTTCACCTACATTTGACTACATTGCGTCAGCTATAGCCGCTAACAAGCATAGACGAGTTTGCGAGATGACGTACTCTTTTTTCGTCGGCAGTAATCGCAAGCGCGCTGGACCACTTTGCGCCGCTTGCCAGCGGCCGCTCCCGATAGTTCAGCAGACTGAGCGGGCTCGTCGGGTCCCGAGGACATGCTGTTACGATCTCTGAGCAAAGGAAATGGAGGTTTGTGACGTCCTCTTCTTCCCGCCGCGGGATCCCTACAAATACGATCGTTGTTCGAAAGCTGCAAGCGCGTTCTCGGCGATCTGGAACCAAACTTGTCGAGCCATTTGTGGCTGTGGCACAGGCCGCAGCGTGGGCGCTTGTTGCTCACCACTGTGAAGCGCTCGGGCCGAGCGTTCTTTCCTTCGACGTTAACTGCGAGCAGCAAGCTTCTTTCTTCCTATCAGCGCATGCGCAGCTTCGAGGTACGTGTAGGTCAGGCTGTGGGAGAAGGGACCTTGTTAAATGCTGGGATATGCTGTCCACGAACCGTCGAATCGTACATGCAACTCACTGCGCCGGGCCCCGTGCGGGCGGTTTATGACACTAGATGCTCGACTCAGCGGAAGGTGGAAGATCCGCTCACTGCCTCGCTCGAAGAGAGGAAGCTCAGTAGCCAGATCTACGCGCAAAGTTCTGGATCACACCAGGTAAGTAGATCTACTCCGGATACTTAGGCTCATGCGCGAAGTACGGCTGACGTATCGATATTTGTCATCAGGGATTCACGTCAGGCACTCACTCGCACTTGGCACACTATTGACACTCACTGAGTCACTGGTACTTCCCATGTTCTAAGTTCGAACGCTACTCACGGCAAGTAATCAAGTGCCCATTGTCGATGTTGTACAACAGGAACCATGGTCATTGGATACACACTATGCTACACTCGCAGCGCCACTGGCGCCGTGGACTTCTCTCTCTACCTTAGTCGCAGCCCCTCTCATGCGAACTCCTGGGCACGTCCGAAGAAGCGCGTGACGCGCGAAATCTGCGCACAACCGAGTAATCAGTCTCCGTGAAACTGTCTCAAGGCAACCGACATACCAGAGGACGAAGGTCACGCTGCGACACGTTCTGCGAGAGCTCTTTCTCAAGCTCCTGCAGCTCCTTCAGGATTTCCTCCTCTATCTGCTCCTTAGACTTTCCCTTGTTCCCTTTGCTCTTTGCGGACGCAGAAGCGGACGCTGCGGGCGCGGTACTCGAGGCTGCGCTAGGAACCGCCGCGGACGAGGCGGTGCTAGCTTGCGCGTCGTTCCCAGAGCCGGAGCCCGAAGACTGCTGGACGACGACACAGTTGCCGAAGCCGCCCGCAGTCGTGAACGAGGCAAGGCATTTGTCCTTTGATGCACCGCCAGAGCACTTGGTTCCAGAAGGAAGCTGGATCACAAGCTGCTGGGAGCCAGTGCCGCTCGGGTTCTATCGTCCAAAGAAAGTCAGATAAGTGCACTCGATGTCGATGCTGCGCAAAGGCTTACCTTGTCCCCGTTTTGCAGCACGTCCGCAGAGACAAACGACTTCCCGGTCCCAGTGGGGTCAATGAGGGCAGTGACCTGCCGCGAGCCGTCCACTCCTCTATCATTGCATCACCAATATAAGTCAAACCCCGCAGCTGCATATTGAGGAAGAATACGCACCCGTTGAAGTTGATGATGGTGGCAGCAAAAGTGCCGTTCGCAGCCGCCTGGACGGCGGTCGAGGTGTCGATGTTCTGCGCGATGTTGACGTTGCCGCATTCGCTGTTCTTCGACGGCCTCTGGACGTCGTTCCGCACAGGAGTGCCTTTGACGCCGAGCGCTGGCGCGATGGCTGCATGTGCATGCGCCTGCAGCGAAAGGCCAAGGCAAAGTGCGGCAGCGGCGATGAAGCTCTTGGCAAAGAACATGTTGGGAAAACGTGAGGTTGGGTTGGATGAAGGAGGGCGAGTGAAGGAGTGGAAGGCGAGTAGAGAGTGGAAGGGTATGCCAGCAGCCTACGAGTGTGAAGAGGATCCTGCCTCGGTACGTTGCAGCCAAGAGTGCACGGTGGGGGGATCGCCGCCCATTCTGACCGTCCTATTTAACTATTCGATGGAGGGCGGAGGTTTGATCGACCTTTGGAGCCTATAATGGGCGTTCTAACACAACGCACCGCCCATTGGCGGGGGCCACGCACCTCGCGTTGCCATGAACGACTACGGCGAATTTGCTCACCATCGGAGTGCACAAAGCGGTTCGGGTCTGAAACCAGTATTCACAGTGCTCAAGCAAGCCGCATGCTCCCACCAGGACGTCCGCGTCAGGTCGAGCGCGCGCAGAGACGCCCGCTGCCGGCAAGGTCTATTGTCCACAGCCAATTGTGCGGCCGACTGATGGTGATCAAATCGTATGCGACGACCCTCTTGAGGCAGTCTCCTTGTGAGCGTGGRCTCATGCGACTCTTGATCCTGCCACACGTCGACGGTCGCTGGTAGCGACGTCCTGCGCACGTCAGAAGCTCCGGCCAGGAATTCAACAGCATGTCAGGTTGGCGCGCATGAACAATGGCCATGCGCATACCGCGCTCGCAGTCTATAAATACAAACCTATTGTGGACTCAGTGTATTCGGGGGAGGCTGAATCGTGTGTATGTGATGCGATCCGAGCGCGATGAACTCGCCGCTCAGTGATGGCGGTCGTTTAGTTGATTGCAAGAGTCAAGACGGGGAGTTTGAGAGCGGTATTCCCAGCAACATGGAGGTCGTTGAAGGCTACGCCCTGAGCTCACTAGCTGTGCTAGATGGTCTGTGAATCGACAGTCCCAGGTTGATCCCACCATGAATGCATCGTCTGATCTTGCACGAACAATTTGAAGTCAGATATGTACCGATTCAACGCACAGGCCTCGAGATCAGTCATGTCTCATCAATTAGCTACCTTCGAAACCCAACCTTGTAGCCAATGAATACGCCCGGTACTTATAGCATACGCGTTTGATCGCCCTTACGATGAAGTCATAGACATAGCCTCTGTGGCTTCAACAGTGAGATTAACGTTGCCATACTCGGGCTTCAGTAAGGGCACTCTATCTCGACATGCTCGAACTTGGCGCTCATACGACGCGGAGCCGTGTTCCAATCGACAGGTCCGCGAGCCCATTCTGATGTTCCTGCAGGAGAGCTCGCGTCCCAGATCCCAAGCTGTAGCCGAGCGGGATGTGTTGGATAGTGCAGAGCACCATTCTTTTTCGTATCGTCTAGAATCCGATTCTTAGCGATCGCTCATGAAACCAATTGCCTACGAACCTCTCCGTAGCGTTCTGACCGTAGCGTTGTCAACGCTCCATTGAACACGCTCCGTATTCCAATCGATAGTGTAGGAGTGTGTTTCATCCACGCTCTTCGGTCCGCGAGGGTAGTCTTCAATCTCTCCAAACACGCCATAGAGAGGTTGGTCATCATGCGGAGCAGGAGCGAAGACGTTCGTTTGCCAGTGTTGCGGGTCGCCCCCCACCAGTTCGACGTCGATCTCGTCGTGTTGGTCTGCAATGAGAATCGCAGCAGCGACGACACCCGCCACAGAAGGGCCAGAGAAAGTGAATGTGACTCGTCCGTGTCTGTGCCCAAGATGAAAGGGATTATAATAAGACCTTTGCGGAAGTACGTACAGTAATGTAAAGGTGGAATTGATGGTTGCGCCTTCAGCCACTTTGTTGTTGACATTTCCCTTCGTAGTGATCTGTCCGGGAGGCCTATCTAGAAAGAGCTCCAAACCATCCTGTACGAGTCCGTAAGACCCAGAAGGACTGATAGCCACGAAGGAGGTATCAAAAGCCGCAGTGTCAGATGAGCTCAGAGCGATGCTGAACGGTGTGCATTGCGAAGATGTCCCTCGAGCTTTGTGTGCTGTATCATCAGACGTCCCGAAGCCTCCGTAGTCAGAATCCCGAGAAGTGACACCAGTTGCACCGGCCAGCTCGAGGACAGTCAGACTAGCTAGGACTGAATAGAGTAGAGCGTAAGCCTTCATAGTGGTACCACAACTGCAGTTAGGTCCAAGACAGAGTTATCCAATAGCAAGGCGTTCTGCGATCTTCGACGTCTCTCCAGATAGAATGGTTGGTATGCCTGGTGTGTTCGTAGTCCTGGGGGAGGTAGTAGTGGGTAGAAAACGGTCCAGGCCTTTGGCGCCTGAGATGAACTTGGGAGTCGCGATCCCGTGACCGACGCGTGAACGTGCTGCAGCACGCGTCCCACGGCAATGGCCGGATGACTGCTTCAGCCTTAGCGCCCAAGGCTCGTCTTTCCTTTGTCCTCCCATCTCCTGCACAGCTAGTATCCTCGGCACCCTGCACAACACTTTACCCGTCAAAATGAGCAGAATGATTGACGAACAATACTACACACCCTCTCCTTCCTCATCTCCATCACTCACACCGGTCGATTCATCTCCCCCGTCTTCGCCTGGCCTTGCAGCGATCTCCACACCTCCCGCCTCTCCTGGGCCCAAGGATCCGTTCGCAGGTTCATCCAAATCTAACAAACGTCCTCGCATCTACGAGCGGCATGACTTAAAGAGGACAACAGGGGAGATCAGGCCTTTTCTCCCAGAGCCTTGCACATACGGAGAAGACCCGGACGCGTCTAGACAGATCCTTGGCGCCGACGACGCGACTCCGACTCGCGTCGTCGACCTTTTCTCTGGTTCTGCGAAGCGTGCATGGAGACCTCCAACTTATGAGAAGAAGCAAGGTCGCGTCACATCCACCGGGAGTGCAGTCAGCTCTTCCTCATCCGCTTCGTATGCGTATGGAACGAGACGGGGTGCATCGCCGACTCCTACAGGCAAGAGGGTAGCGACAACCCTCCACGATACCGATGATGACTTTGTCCTGAGTGATGACGAGTGGGATAAGCCCAAGCCTGCGCCCTCGCGAGAGACTAAGGCAGAACTGGAACTTCGGTTGTGGGATGAGACTATCGCCACCGCAATTGACAAACAGAATGGGATCATCGACTTGAGGTACGCTCGTATAATTGTACTATCATGTATTCCTAACGGTGTGGGTGAATCTCAGCGGTACCAGCCTCAATAAAGGCCCCATCACACATATCCCCCCAACCATTGCAGACCTCGAAAGTTATGTCGTGCTCCCTCCTACCCAGAACCCGTCTAGTGCTCCTTCGTCGCCGAAGGCCTCTCCCACACTGCTTCCTACGGCTCCTGAGACGACATTCTCCTCTGCCCGTCCCTTCATAAGGGCGACAACTCTTCCTGCGGCAGCTTTCAATGACGCGTTCTTCCTCAGGTCCAAAGATGGAGAACGATTGCGTGGGACACCCGCTACTCGTGCCGCATCTCTGCAGTCGGTTGCTCAACCTAACTCCACTCAACTACGGCGGCGGGAGATCCACATGTTCCTGGCAAATAACTCAATTCCACGGCTACCTGTGGAGCTGTTCCGGGTTTCGTCGCTTACCGTGCTCAGTCTACGTGCGTTTCTTATATCCGTGCCTCGGTGTCAACCAATACCTAACTTTGCGTGGTCGTATAGGCTCAAACGCTTTGACTAGCGTTCCACCACAGATCGCACAACTCACATCCTTGCAAGAACTTAACCTTGCCCAGAATAAGCTCCGATGGCTTCCGGCGGAGATGCTCAGCATGCGCCTGACGAAGCTGACGGTGGCCGGCAATCCCTGGATACCTCCACCTCTCCAAGACGATTCCACACGTCAGCCTTCACAACAGGCCTCGCCGCAGCGACAACGACCTGTATCCTTCACAACCATTCACTACACCGTACCCCCTCTCGTAGAGTCATGCCTCCGTATACTGCTCGCGCCACATCACCCCGACTCCTCACATTCATCGCCCCGCCCACTCACCGTTCTTGAGGCATCCTACGCACTCCCACTCACCGAAGATCTCTCCATAGGACCTTCCGTTCTCGCTACGTTACGTGCATGTGTCCCCGCAGCAGTCGCAAGACCCGCGACAGCAGCACAGCTCGCAGGGCCATCGAAAGTCAAGCGCGACGAAGGACAACGCGACGTGCACTCTTCTCTCGATGATGACGTATTCGGCGGCGGACAATTGACTGGAAGCAAAACGCGTCGCGCTCGAAGTAGCAGCCCTCGCGCCGCTGCAGCGCTCGATGGTTCAGATCACGACCCTCCTGCGATCAGCATATGCCCCTCACCATTACACCAAGGGCAAACAAGGGTCCCAGTGTTTGTGCAGCCCGCGGAGGAGCGTTGGACATGGGAAGAGGTCATCGCCGGCGTTCGCGTAGGRGCGGAGGGCGTAGGCAGGGCAGGCGTCCCCGTCCGATGGCGAGGTTGTAGGCGAGGGTGTCTCGCATTTTTGGACCCAGAAACTGAGGCCGCCAGCCAACCTGTATCATCACTCGCTCAAGGAGTGGACAGCCAGGGAGGTGTCCTGAGTACGCTGGTAGATGCAGACGAGGACGTCCTGATGGACGAGACGTTCAGTGAAGACGACGGGCTCGGGCTGGACCTACAGGAAGTGAGCTTTGAGGGTGGGTTGGCGGATCCTGAGGACTTCGAGGATGGGTTCTAGTAGCCCCGGTAACCGGGCTCTGTATTGGAAGTATATACTGTAAAGGCTGATGTGCTGTATGTATACCACTCATGAAAGCCTTGCCTTGCTCCTTCCACCACAAATCCTTGGTTCGAAAACGCAAGAGCATTATGATCGGCTAATAACTAAATATTGAGCACCTGTTACCATACTAGAATGCTTTCACTGACCTACAAGCCGTGGGAAAGATTCATCAAGGCCTTAGAGATTACTCAGTTAATCATAAGTGGCTCTTAGTCGATTCGGACTTGCCAGAACTCTCAGTCCCTCTACTGCTACTGTCAACACTTTTTCTAGCTTTAGTGAGGAATACTAATCTGGAATGAGCTTCTCAACTTAAGCCTGGCTCTGCTGGTTACCGTTTCCTCGGCTTCGTGTGTACTCCTGAACCCCCTAAGGAGCCCCGTGGACCTGGGGTCGCTCATTTTGTCCGAGGAGCAGGCAATACTCGGCTACTTTGTCTCTCGAAATGTTGCTGTCTAATGTGGGTCCCAACCGCCGGATGTCTCTCAACAGTACTGGGCCACCACCTCCACCACCACCACCCTTCAACCTGACACTGCCAGATGTTTATTCCGACTCTCGTGAGCATGGATATCGCGGCCCGACGCGCCATGTTCGTCTTCCTCGGGCAACCGCGCAAGGAGGCGGATCTATCGCGAAGGGTGAAGATAATATGAGGTGTGTTGTCGCAGGGAGAGAATGTACGCTATCGCTATGCAGACTATGAACATTGCACCTGACATTGATACTGTCGTGTCTGCTTAGCTCTGAGAATTCTTCGCATGTCCGAGGGGTCCAACTCGTACACACCGACCGAGCATAAGAGCGTTACTGGCAGAGGGGGCCACCGTATTGAGGCCTCCCGCAATCTCTGGGACGGGAGCGGACTCAAAGTCGACAGTTCAAGCACCGACGTTGCGTGGTGTCATGGATGTATGTCGTATCATTCCAGCTCACAGGCGGATTGATGTCTCACTGCGTACAAGCCTTCAACCATAAGATCCTAACTAGTGCGCGGAACGGCGAACTCATCATGTGGGACTTGAACAAGAACGGCCCCTCGAAGTACGGTAAACTGAATTCGCATAAATATACATATCGGAACATGGCTTACGCGTGGAATCGCCGTAGAACGACGGACAAGAGACCACGCACGCTCTATACATGTGCTGCAGTATTCTCCTATCCTGCAATGCTACTGCATGACGGGATCTGCTGATGGCGACCTGCGAATATGGGTAGGCTACGCCACCTGTACGGCCCGTGATGCGGTAAACTTACACGCGAAAAGGACATACGAGACCTCACCAAGTCCATTATGAGGATTCACCATCCTGCCGCTGTCAGAGCAGTCGCATTCTCCCCGGTATCCTCGCAGTCGCGGCATGTTGTTGCAGCCTTAGACAATGGTAGCATATACAGGTCATGAGTCCTCTCTCGTATACCTTGCAATCTAGCTAACGTGTGTGGCGTTTCACATCCATTTAGGTGGGATCTAAATATGGGCCAACGAGGCCAGCTCGACAGGATACCTGTTGCGCATTCTGGGCCCATCCTGTCCTTGGACTGGGTCCCACCCTCTGCAGCTTCGTCGATATTACCCTCTACCCGGCAATCAAGCTCTAGCACATGGTACACAGGCGCGATTGACGAACTTTTGGTACCATCCGTACCGATTATGAGTGGCACTCCTGCACCAGAAGGTGAGACGTCGGGCCCGGGTTGGATAATAAGCGGTGGTATGGATCGCTGCGTGAAGGTACGTATGGGCGAAATGTGACTTTGTCGGCTACTCACGCAAGTTTCATAGGTTTGGGATCTGACCATGCCCTCGAGACAATCGCATACCGCCCATACACCCACGTATACTCTGCATACGTCCTTCCCTGTCCGCAGAGTGCTATGGAGGCCTGGCTACGAGTGCGAGCTAGCGGTGGTTTCCAACGCTGACTTTGGCACTGGCACCGATTTTGGGCACGGCTCTTTACCCATGGGGCCGTCTTCGGCCAGTGTCGGCCTTTCGTCCGGGCTCAATACTGCCGTCTCAAGTCCTCGCCTTCCGTCTGCGCATCTCGGCGGCTCGGAGACACCGAAAAGTCCAGAGGAACGATCGAAGTCTACAACACGAGGGGAAGGGAGTGACCCCGTCGAGATATGGGATGTACGGAGGGGTTACATCGCTAAGTGGGTGGTGAATGGATCAGCTGTCGAAGGAGGTGTCACAGGTGGGTTTGCATCATTTGCGACTCCTGTACGCATTTTTATAGTGTTATACAACAGATATCGACTTCGGAGATTCACATGCGTTATGGGCGTTGCATTCATCTGGCACGTTTTCTCAGCTGGATCTCCGGCAATGCAGGAAACCGCTGGATGCCATCCCTCGTGCGGCCATTTCATGGAACACTACAGGATCTATAGCCTTTGTTACGGACAGACCCAAGCGATGGGAGGTTCCCTACGATGATATGTGAGGCATACTTCTCTATAAGTCGCGATATTCCTCTGACGTCAGAGAGGCAGAGATCCTGATACCATGAAGGACAAGCCTCCCACGAAGAGGCTAGGCGACCCAACGTTCCGGCCAACCACTCAGAATGTTGGCGCATTTGCTCCCGACCGTGCGGGGGATGACCTGGATATGATCGAGAAGCTGGCAAGGGGATACATCTATGAGGGCAAGGCGAGAGATCAAATCTGTGCCCACAATGCAGAGGTATGTTGATCTATCGGATAGTGGCCAAGGGCCTTGCTCACTCCTTTCAGGTTGCTCTCAACGCAGGAGCCTTTGAAGCTGCACAGACTTGGTCGCTCTTGGAATCTCTGCTCATCGATCTCGAGATGCCGCCTACCCCTCCCCGCTCACCTCCTACACCAGCCAATCCCCCCTTGCCACATTCCGTCTCTGCACCAGCTGCCATACCGACAGTGACCACAGTGTCAGCAGCCCCTGGNCCCCCCTCAACGCTCCATGACGGTTGATCCGACCGTTTACTCAAGGCAGAAAGATAGCAGCCCAGCCTCTCTGTCGAAGCACAGCGACGAGAAGTATAATCGTTCTACCTCTGGCCATCGATCTCCACGGAAGATCACGCCTACCTCGTCCACAGCATCTTCTCCCCGGAAGTCAAGCACAGGTTTACCCAGCGTTCCTGCTGCGATATTTGCGCGGCGGGAGTCTGGAGCAGGGTTGCCTCCACCCATGCGCCCGCGCCTTCCTTCGTCCTTCCGCCGCCCTTCATTCTCCACTCAAAGCATACTCAGCGGACAGTCCGAAAGTCCGAGCGACGGACTCCGGAACAGCCTGAGACACGTAGGCGAAGGTGCACTTGACGATTCCGACTCGTCAGAGAGTGGGAGCGAGCGGGGCGGCGTTGACGGCACAAGCGAGTCGAGGGAATTCAGTGACCATGAAGATGATTTCAGCACACACATGGTGTCCTCTCGTGCGTCCAGCGCCGCGTACCTGAATCGCGCTACAACTGCACATCCGAGCCCGCTTTCACGCGTTGCTGGGAAGTACACGTGCACGGAGGACGAGAGGGATGACGAGGACTCGCCCACTCCCGGCACAACGTCAGAATCGTCCGACGGTGAGCCGTACGACGACGAAGACGACAGTGGGGACGACCGCGTGATCGCGTCCATGCCAGCATCCACGGTTCCCTCCCGCCGACCCTCTCTTGTGCGCGGGAAACGTCGGAGCTCTACGAGGAGCAAAACGCGCAGTCGGAGCTCGACCGTTGCCTCTCTCGCAGTTGGTTCCGTGTCTGCCCCACAGACACCATACCCTGGCCGTCGTGTCGCGCGACAAGAGTCGCGGAGCAGCATTCGCACCGTCACCGCGGAGCCCACACCTACAGGAACGTTAAGTCGTGCCGACAGCAGTGGGTTGAGGAGAGACGATACTGTGCGCGATCTGTCGGGAGGTAGGGCAGGGTCAATCCGCGTCGCGTCGCCGATGCGCCAACGCCCGCGTTCGGAAGCCTTGTCGACCGACTTCGTGCTTGATCCTGAGAAGATGGCAATGATGGTGGGGGCAGGCGAGGGAGGCGCACAGACTCCAATGAGCGCAGCGCGGACGTGCAGTGATCAGACCAAAGCTGCCATTCGAGAGGCCGAGGAGCGCCTGAGAGACCTAGCATGGTCAACAATGCGGGACCGGTTTGAGCAGTATGCCGATGAGGTATGAGCACGCCCGCTCTGTCCGTCGCGTCCTACTGAATATGGTTGCAGGGCGATATCATCATGTGTGCGATGCTCGTTCTAGTGGTTCCTCGCGAACTGAAGGTTGCGAAGTCCCGAATTGCTCGCTTTGTTGAAGCGTATATTGGTATGTGCTCTTGGATGACAGGTGACATGAGCATTCTAACAGGTTTTGGTAGACATTTTGGCTCGTCTTCAACTACACACATGCGCTGCGTACATGCGCAAATTCGTTCCTGTTGAAGACATACGATCGAAGACTTCTGTGAGCCAGCCTGTTGATATCACGCTTGTCGTTTGTTAACATGCGTGTTCAGCTTCAAACGACGATCTATGTTTCGTGCGCGAAATGTCGCAAACCTATGTTACAACCCGCGGGTCCCATGGTTCGTGCTGGCAGACCATCCGGGAGCTTCGCCTATTGCACAGCTTGCAGGACGAACGTCACGAAATGCTCGATCTGGTACGCTCTCAAAGACATTTTCGACCAGGCTCTGTGCTGACCGGTGTTGTAGCCACTTACCCGTCCGTGCGCTTATGCTCCAATGTCCTGTCTGCCTGCATGGCGGACATCAGGATTGCTACCAGAAATACTACGAGCGACCGGCCGAAGAAGTCGCCCTGCCGCAGAACCCTCCTTCAATGCGTGTAGGCCGGAGCATGGAGCACGACATGGGTCGTGGACGTGCGTTGTCACGTACGGGATCGACGGCGACCGGCGACGGCGCGGACTCGGACGATGGTGCCAGCGCAGGGGATGGTACAACGGGAAGCTACAGCAGCGCCAGAGGAATGGTCGTAGCCTCTTCGAACATGATACTAGGACACCCTTGCGCTGCGGGATGTGGACACCATTGTTGGGTCGTCAAGGGTCCATGACAAGCTTCGCAGCGCGTGAATGGTTCACTGTTGTACTGATACTATCATACGTAGGAGACCCTGTTAATTCGTCGTGTTGTGGAATGGAAGATGCCAAGCATCGCATAGCCCTTTCAACCCACGCGAAGCAGCCAGCGGCCAGAGCGCATAGGGCTGGATAGCAACATTAGAGCATGCAATATTAGTTTAAGGTATGTGTCCTTGGGGCACGTAGACTAACGCTGGTATCCTGCCCATGGTCCCCCCGCGGCCTGCTCATGCGTGAATTGGACAAGCCGGGTCCGCAACGCATGTGCCTCCGCCTGCGCACCCGCCACATAGGCTTCTCTCGCCCATGCCTCCCATGCCCGGGATCTGTCATTCGCTTCCGCAACCGCGGTTCGAGCATCCGCCTCCACCTCGCGCAGCCGTGCCTCTGCGACAGCGGCTTCCATCTGCCTCTCCATCCGCGCCTCCTTCAGCTTGTCTCGAAGGTTTGCAACGGCGACTCGGAGGCGCTTCTCGCGTGTGCGGGTGTTGCGAAGCTTGCGCTGGAAGGTCTGGCTGCGCTGGCGCTCGGCGGCGAGCTGTTGCTTCGCCTCACGCAAGGGCCGGGGCACGTTTGCCTGTTTCTCGAGGTACTCCTCATCTGAGTCTTCCTGTACAGAGGGTGCGGCAGCATTACGATCTTCTGTGGAGGATGAATCTGGGGTAGCCGCAGCGACTGCGTCCTCGGAGTTCTTGTTCCGTCGCCGCGCATGTATCAGAGTGAGGTTCCTTATGGCGAGGGCTCGCTGCGCGGCTGAGCGCCGTTTCTTTGGATAGTGTGTTTTGGCCATCCTGAGGTTATGGAGTCACAGAGGGAGGGAATATGGCTAGCCGGAGACACTGGCAAGTGCCAGCGGTAAAGTAACAAGTTCGCTTACCCCTCTCTCTAGATCTGATTATCTGCCGTTGTTACGTAACTATAGTATGTGTTGAGCTGGATTGTTGACACTTGGGATGGCCGTCAAGACCATATTACCTCGTATTACTCCAGTGATATCTGAGCTACTTACCTGTAAGCAGCTCCATACAATCCCGTGCTAATGGAACCCTGGACCGGTCGCCGACTGTGGCAGTGGAGACTTGCCCAAATGCAAGCTCTGGCTTGACCGTGACACAACTCACCCCTCCATTCCCACTCCCATGACCTTCTAGCCCCTTCTCACCTAGTCGCTCCTTAATCTTCTTGATACTTAACCCACGTTCTGTGGAACATCGTCGCCGCGCACGACTCAAGATGGCCTCGGCAAACACACCCTCGCACTCCGCAGAGTCTTCCGAGTCCTCCGGGCGTCCGGGCCTGCTAGTCCTTCTCCCGGACAGAATAGACGTCGAAGAGGAAGCGCGCTTTTACGACGACATCGTCGATGTGAGATTGACAACAGCTTATGAGTGACCGCAGTCTGATTGGACCCTATTTGGTGCCGGTAGAGCGCGAGTACGGTCGGAGGCGACTATCCCTATGGCCAGGACGACTCACCACCCCTCTCCCCGCATGAAGCACAGTCTATCTTCTCGAGAGATATTTGGCTCGGAGATAATTGCGGTGAAAGTCAAGCGTTCGCTCGGAACGTCGAGATAGCAGGTTGGACGAGCGTTGGGGATAAACGCGGCGGGGCGTACGTTGGTGAGTTAGGAAACATTCCACCAGCCCGATTTTTGTGGTGAGACTGAACGGTGGCCAGTATATGATTGTGTGATTACGATGAAGGAGGTGCGTGTCAAGTGAATCTCACTGGACGGTAAATTACCAACCTGATGGTGGTTTACACCGTAGGGACTTACTGTCCACGCTTTGAAGCGTTACAGCGCGTTCGCGCAGTTGTATGCACGGCTCAGGGCAACCCTACCAGTCAGTGCACGTCTCAGCTCCTTCTGCTAGCAAGGCTCACATGACCGCGATTCGTTGAAGGCGAATCAACAGTCCTATGTCCCATCCCTCCCACCAAAGGCACCATTAGCCAAGTTCAGGCCTAGCTTCCTGGACCGCAGGCGGCGTCTCCTTCAACACTGGCTCTCCGCGATCCTACTGCACCCCGAGATTGGTGGCTGCCAAGCCGTGAGAGAATGGGTCATGGATAAGTCCTGATATACCCCTCCGGCCCTGATTTTGCTGCCCTCCACATGCGCTNCCCCCGTCGTTGTTTGTCCCATCTTGCTTTCTTATGTTATAGCTGTTGCATAGTGCTCTGTATCTCCTCCTGCTTCTTGTTCCGACGCTCCGAGTAGGCGCTGCATACGATCAGTAAGTCCTTAAATATACCTTGGCCTCATTGACGAGCAGCTATCGGATGACAACGAGAAACCGAATGCATGAACAAGACCGTGCCGGTATACATATTGCTGGCTGCGACCCATGACCTTATACCTACGTGTATGGCTTTCTCGCACGCGAGGTTCGCCGTGGCACCCTTCCTTCTCGCTGTTGCAACATGGTCGGCTTGTGTCCCGACATCCTGCTCGGCATTATCGCACTCTGTTCGCCACGAGACATTAGCAGCCTCATGCAAACATGTCGATTCCTCTACGAAGAAAGTCCGAAGATATTACTCCGCGAAACCGTCCCGCTCAAGACATCCATCCAGCTTTCGGGCTTCCTCACGTTCCTGCGAGCGCAAGAGGGTCGCCTCGCGTTCGTGAGATCACTCCGGTTCGAATTATTGGATTGGGAGGATGAAGGGGTCCCAGAGTTCTTCATACACCTTCCGCTCATGCTTAATCTACATTCTCTCCATCTCACTCACGGCGAACGTCTCTTCCAGCGAGACCCCGACGTGGTCGATATCATCGCGGAGATACCATCTCTTCAAGAGCTGACTGTGCACCATGCCGGCTTCGAAACGACCAGGCTCCTCAAGTGTCTCCAGTCCCACCTCGTATGCGTTGACATCGACTTTGGCGACCTCGACGACTATCCCTTCTTTCAGACCATCAGGGAAGAACAGTATCCACCCTTTCATCCTCTCCTGATCCTGTCGCATTCGATGGCTTCCCTCACCAAACTCGTGCTTCGACAGTGGTACACCCACTCAGAGATCACCCCAGACCCTGATCTCTTGTATCCCAACATGCGGGAGCTGGAGATACACAACTCCGGGCTCCCACTCATCGCGCCCTTCGTCCGTGCCTGCCCGAATCTCTGGCACCTCGTACATAGAGCTGGACTCGAGTCGCGTGGACATCCGCTCTCTACGACTGAGACATCCAGCTTATTAGAGGGGTACGCTGCTCACCGCGCACACAATATCTCCCAACAAGCCTCGTTTGACCGCACCTGGGACCAACTACACTCGTTCTCCGGGGACCTCGCTGGGCTATATGTCCTTGGCCTGACGTGCCCCATCGAGCGTGTCACGCTCCACCTCAATTGCGAAGACTGGCCGGCCATGCTTGGGCCTTCGCTTTTCTATGCACGCCCTCGATACCTCGAGATCCGAGACCTCGAAGGTCGCTCCAGCACCAACGGAGATGCTTCAGGGTGGCGCGAGAGCTTGAGAGCACTTCTCAGCGGTGAAGTAGGCTCGCGGATGGAGCAATTGTGCGTATATGATGATAAATTGGCGGCGTTGAGTAACTTGCTCACGCTCTGGTGCCCAGTAGCGGAATGTCTGACATTCTTGCGGAAGACCAGCCCGCAACGGAGAGCATTCTTCTGTAGCCGCAATCAGTGTATACAGTTCACGATGGAGAGATTCGGGCACATAGATTCCACAAATGAAGATAATACGTGAACCTCGAAACGCGGTGCAGGTCCGCAATGGGATGGGATGCTAAGATAGGTGGTGCGGACAGCTATACCTCCGAAAATCCACTGTTTTCGCCCTTTCGCATCAACAGCATCTGGACTAGTATCGGGCCTCGTCACTCCATAATCACGTCCACCGCGATGCCGCCCTGCACGAACGACGCCAGCATCGGCAGCAACATATTCTCCTTGTCTTGCTCGAACCGTGCGCGTGCCTTCTCTAACCCTCCATTCGGCCACACCGTTCGAATCAAACCCGTGATAACAACCCGAATGTCCAGGCGCGAGATCCTGGGATAACAACGTCTCCCTGAGTCGTCTGTGTTCAGGCAGAGGTGCGCCAGGCGTTCGAACGCCGGTCCGCATCCGGAGAGCCAGTCGAGAGAGGTGAGGAATACGAGGGAGAGTCGTTCAAGTTCGGGGAAGGGAGGGGCACCGGGAGCGCCGAGCACGTCGGAGAACGCGTCGATGAAGGATGGTGACGCTGCGAGGGGTATAGGCGAGACAATTATGTGCATGGACCGGAGAAACTCTCTCGTCCCGAATGCCGAAGAGCAATCAAATTGAAGAGATAGCGAGCGCAACGCCCTACATCGCGGCAAGTCGGAGAGGGTGCGTAGCATGTTCTCGTCTATGAGCCAACGTATATCAGCCTCTGTCCGCGCGCATTCATCAACTCAAAGACGTACGGCCTCCCTGGACGACCGTAGTGCCATCTGCTCCGACAGAGTAGAGGAGCACGATGCCGAAGTGGGTCAGTTGAGGGGCAAAGGAAGGTACCTGGAGCTGTGGGCTTAGAGGGAGGGACACACTTCCAAAGTTGATCCCAGCTCGTAGATCGAGGGAACGCAAGGATGAGGAGTGCCTTGAGTGTTCAAGAACCGAAACGAGCTGCAGAAGGTCCGATGCATGGGATATACCGCATCGGCTGACTACTGAGAAGGCGGTTAAATGGGGTCGTTGGCTTGCGACCTCTGTACCTTGCGATGAAGGAGTGTCGAGGTGTTGGAGAGGCGGTAGGGATGATAGTATGGAGGCTTTCTGCGGACCTGGCGGCGGTGGGATTGGGTTCCCGGCTACTTTCGGTAGGTGCAACTCCTCAAGCGAGGGTATGGTGTCTATGAGACTGAGGAGACTGAGTATGTCGCATTGAGGCAGGTAACATAGCGTGAGGCAGCGGAGGGATGGGAATAACTTGCAGAAAGTGATGGCATATTGGACGGAGATGTTGGGTAAAGCACCACAGTCGAGCGTGAATGAGCGGACGTAGGACCGGATATTTGGGCTAGTCTTGAGGAGTTCGGATAGCTTGGCAAGCCACACATCCTGTCTGCTCCTGATTCCAATGGCTGTAATATCTCGCCAGAGCAATGCCCTGCAGGCGGGGAGTAGGGTGCGACATACGAGGGAACATGCTGCGATGCTCGTCAAGTCTCCGTCTAGGAAGTCGATTGTATGCTCAATCGTCTCGATCGGCAAAGGGGGTGACATATCCGAGAACTTGAGAGCCTGAAGGACTCGGTCAAGTGAGAAAATCAGCGGTCAGAGGCGTGTGTGCGTCAATCACTTATCTCTCCCCAATGCCCATTTTTGTCAGATTCTCACATAACTGTATCCGGGTCGGCTCGCCATGGTGGGTCCGTTGTCTCTCGCATAAGCTTCATATTTGTGGACGAGAACGCAATGAATTTGAATATTTGGTTAAGTAGGAACGTCAGGCTCTGAGACTTCACTCTGCCGATTCAACACATATAGCAACATCTATCTGTCACTCCAAGGTCACCTCCACCGCGATACCCCCTTGCACGAATGACGCCAGCATCGGCAACAGGATCTTCTCTCTATCCTGTATGAACTGTATGCGAGCTATATCTGATTCTGCATTGTACCGCGTATGTTTGACTGCCTGATGGATGTTCAGGTCGGAGATCCTCGAGTAGCGCCGTTTCCTCGAGTCGTCCCTCGCGAGGCAGGCGTGCGCTAGTCGTTTGAAGGCAGGTCCACATGCAGAAAGCCAACCAAGAGGAGTGAGGAAGATCAAGGAGAGTCGTTCAAGGGCCGGAAAGGCCGGTGCACCGGGAGTGCTGAGCACGTCGGACAATGCATCGATGAACACTCGCGACACTGCAAGGGGTACAGGCGCGACAGGTTTGCCCATGGACCGAAGCAATAAGGCCATTGAGCAATCAAATTGCAGAGACAGCGAGCGCAACGCGCGACATCGCGGTAAATCGGAGAGGAGCCGTAGCATGTTCACGTCTTTGAGCATATCAGCCAAAGCATATCAGCCACCGTCTGTGAACAAAAGTGGGAGTGAAAGTTACGGCTAAGTGGGGTGACTGTCATCTCATCCGCTCCGAACTGACACAGGATCTCAATGCCAAAGTGAGTCAGTTGAGGGGCGAAGGAAGGCACCTGGGGTTGGGGCCTGGAGAGCGAGGGGTCATGCCTATGAATCCCAGCTCGTAAGTCAAGCGAGCGCAAAGATGAGGAGTGCCTTGAGCGTTCCAGAACCGAAACAAGGTCCAACATGTCCGATGCCCTGGCTACGTTGCCATGAGAGACCACCGAGAAGGCTGCGAGATGAGGTCGTCGGTTTTCACTCTCTGCACTGTGTGCTGAAGAAGTATCGAGGTGCCGCAGCGACGGCAGGAATAACCGGGAAGCCGGCAACGGGTCCAGGGGTATGCCAAGAGGGTTCCTAGCCACTTTATGGAGGTGCAACTCCTCGAGCGTAGGGATAGAATCGATAAGACTGAGAAGACTGAGTATGTCCCATTGAGGTAGGAGCAACAGAGTAAGGGATCGGAGGAATGGAAACTTGAAAAACCTGCAGAAATCGACGGCGTATTCGACGGAGATTCCTAACTGAGCGCAATAACTGAGGGAGAAGGAACGGACGTAGGCGCGGATCTCTGGGGTAGACGTGAGGGGCTCTGATAACTTGGCGAGCCACACATCATGCCTGCGTCTGCCTGGCCCGACGGCTTTAACATCTCGCCAGAAAAGTGCTCGGCAAGAGGGGAGTAAGGTGCGGCACACAAGGGAGCACGCTGCAATGCTCGGATAGTCTCCGTCTAGGAAACTGATTGCGTGTTCGATGGTTTCGACGGGTAAGCGAGGTTGCATGTTGATTCTGATTCTGGAGAGGGGCCTGACAACGTGTGAGCACAAGATGCAATATCATGGGTGAGCAAGGCGCTTGGCCACAGCTGCTTGGAAGCCTCAATAATCAAGTGAGCCACTCGAGGCGAGCTGATGATTTAGAAGGCGGTGGACTATCAGGTGATTAACCTACCATATTGTCGCTACTCACCGGTCACTAATCGTTCTGGGGCATTTGCAACGACCTTAGCGTTCGTGTGTGATATTGGTGCCAATGAAGTCGAGAGCGGCGCGCACTGGGCTGTGGTATGGTAAGTACTAGTTGTCTGCCGCGTACAATTTGATTGACACCTACGGCAAGGAGGAGACTAAATCGCGACCGGTTACGGTGGACGAGTGTTGTCCGCGACGGAAGGTCAAGAAGAGCAAATGCGGGATGTTCGATGAGGTCGACTCGCCACTCGACGGTATTACTTGTGAAAACGTTGAACGTAGGCGATCGTGCCACAGAGCTGAAAGAGGATGCTTGCGGAGTTCAAATATTTGGTAGATGCCTAAAGCATTTTGTAGATCCCGCGTTTATTTTCAACGCCCGTATTCAAGCTCAGATCGTTGCACCAGTGCGGCAGAGCCGGCAGTGCCAAGACATCTGCCAGTGCCTTTGGCAATCGGTGCAGTGAAGAGGCTCAACAACTGTGCCCATACGCGTGAGTTGACATGATATACGCCTAGAAGACGTTTATGACGATGCTGACGATTCGGCATCACGGTACCACTTACCGCCGTGTAATTGAATAGTCTCGTTCAACGAGTCCGCGATGCATCCTCGGAACCCATACCGCACACCGCCAGATTTCGTGGCCCTGGCTGAAGCATATCCACCGCTGAAACCGCAGTAAGCTCTTTGAGTTCTTCTATATGCACATATGGTTCAACGACTAACGTGGCGCGTGCTCGCATATAGTATCACTCTGACACGAAATGGCGCGTCGATTGACTTCAAGAACGAAGTCGCTCAAAGGTCGATCGATTTGCCCGAACACCGCCGCACTAGTCTGATACTCAAGTCTCTGTGCGCAGACTGCTCACGGAAGCCATTTTTTCTCGCGACTTTGAGCTCAAAGTAACGCTCCCGCCTGGCCGACTGTGTCCCCCGGTGAGCGGCGGCTTTGTCCACAACCGCGAAGTCAATCAACATGGACATAGCTGACTAGATTGTAGGTACCAAATCGGTAAGACATGACATCATGAATAACGGGGAGAAGTGGTCTTGAATGCAGAATCTCTTAGGCTAAACTACATTCTATGGCTAGAAGACGTTATGGAGGCGGTCTCCCTCGCTCTTGGAGAACCTCCGAATCGCTCTATCCGAGGACTCGACGTGTACGCCGCACCTATCTTGATCTCCGGTACAAGCTAACATACAATCAATAGGGGAACGGGGGCGTCAGCGATATACCCTCTCCTGGGTTGCCGGACGCATGCAAATTGGTCTTTTACAGCTACCGGTACGTACAACAACGGAGTTCTATGTTGCTCTACTTATACGTAACACCAGAATTGGATGAAGTCTCTCTACGGTGCGCGCGCACCAACGTGGAGGAAAATGGTCTTCATGACCGAATAGCAGTGATTCCGGCTCAACCAGACGGGTCTATCCTTGCACCGTTGTTCGACAGGTTAGTTTCCCCCACTAAGAGCATGTTTCATGACTGATTATGGGATAGTGATACTGTCTATGATTTCACGATGTGCAATCCGCCGTTCTATGGCAGTCGCGAGGAGGTGCTACAATCTGCAGAAGCCAAAGAGCTTGGTCCGAACGCAGTATGCTCCCATCCTGGATGCTTCGCAATACACGAGTGCTTACCTGCGCGTAGGTATGCACAGGTGCAGACGTCGAAATGATCACTCCAGGAGGGGAGGCAGCGTTCGTTGGGCGCATGGTCGAGGAGAGCATGCAGTTGCGTGGCAAGTGCAGGTAGTTCTGCCTATATGCGCCGTCGTCTACTATACTGTGGCATGGCTCACACTCATCACTAGATGGTTCACGTCGATGCTCGGCAAGATGTCTAGCTTGACGGATATCGTGCAATCTCTTAGAGCAAGGAAGGTGAGCAGGAAGAAACTTCTGTAAACGAGAGTGGCTGTATTGACAGATATGTAGGTAGACAACTACGCCATTTCAGAGTTAGTCCAAGGTCAGACTCGCCGGTGGGTAATCGCGTGGTCTTTCAGTGATCTGCGTTTGCCCGACGTAAGCCACAGCCCCCACACTCTCATGGATTGATTTGCCTGACGTTGCACAGCCGATATCTCGTCTCTTCCATCCTAGCATGCAAAACATCATGCCAGTGCGCAACACCATGCACCAGCCCTTACCTCGGACGACGTCTATGGCGCAAGCCACCGCAGCCACCCGCGCCGTTCTTACCTCGATAGATGGGTTAGGGATGAGGTCTGTTCGGGCGGATGGGTCATCAGAGATTCTGGACGTCGTCTCAATCGTTATGAAGAACACTTGGTCTCGCGCAGCACGACGCAAGAAACGGGACGCCATGGACGAAGATNGGGGGAAGCGTTTCCGGCCCGCAACTCGTATGTCGATTGCGAGTTGAAGAGCGGCCCCAGGAAGGAGGACGACATGGAGGGATGTACTTGGTTTTTGATTGGCTGCGGGGTAAGGACCGAGGCGTTTTCGAGAGTTTCGCTAGTCATGTAGAACGGAAGGTGGTAGCCACTCTTTCTGAAGTTCAAGGAGTACGGTAGATGGGTTAAAGAGGCAAGTGGATCCCTCAGATACCATCGGGGACTTTGAGACTGACCCCTATTTCAACGGCCCAATGGTCTAGTCGTATGATTCGCGCTTCGGGTTGAGCTTGCGCGAGGTCCCGGGTTCAATTCCCGGTTGGGCCCATTTTATTTCTTTTGCGATCATTGCTGAGCGCCGAGGGAAAAGTCGACGCCACAATGCACGTTGAATCCACATGAACAGCGATCACCATGAGCCTGACCTCGACTTGTACTCAAAGACGTATCTTGCCGTGCATGCTCGAGCATGCGCGTGTGCTTGATACTGGCCGTATTGCGGACGATTGTAATGTGGTGAGTGCTGTCCAGTGCCCTCGCCGTCGCGAGTATGACTCCGGTGCACACTTGTGCAGACTTACACAGTATGCCCATTCCAGAAGCTGCGGCCTCATTGTGCCCTCGTGGAGCCGTGGTGCTATTTCCGAGCGTGAGCTCTCAGCCATAAACGTCCTGCCAGGCAGTCTCGCAGAACGATTTACCTCCTCTCCACCATGTCTGACTTCAACGACTCCGGAGCGTACAGGGACGCTACTCCACATAACAGCATCTATCCCGATTCTTCTCAGGGTAGGCCTGTCAGCGGCTACCCACCCTCTTCCGGAGGTCGCAAAGCTCCTCGTTATAGTCGAGCCACGAACGCAAGCTGGGTGTCTAATGGCAATGGTATGTTGTCGCCACCTCTCCACCAAGGCCCGCCATCTACGGCGGGCTCGAGGCCATTACCCGTCCCTTCTCCTCCACCTTCGAGGGGTGTATCCGAGTTTCGCCCCCAGTATGCCTCTCCGTCGGACATGGGATATGGACCAGAATCGTACAGAGGGCAAGGACACGAGCCTGAGGAGTGGGAACCAGAGACGGAGCGAATGACGATAGGCCCGAGTGAGGATGAAGAATACCATTCTGCTCCACATCCGACTAGTCAGCTTCATGGCCTTCCAGAGTACGCACAACATGGCCCGGAGCAACGCCAGGACTCGTTTTACGACCCAATGGCACCTGCTGAGCCGGAGCCGAAACCCGAGCCTAAGCGCAAGACAACCTTTGTAGGCGGGTTCATAGCGGGGCTGCGCAAGCTCCCAAAGGCAATGGTCAAAAGTACCCTCTACGACCGCAAGGCGACGAGAAAAGGCGCTCCAGGTACAGAGCTTGAGACTGGTCCTTCTCACTATCTCCCCGCCTACGACGATCCTGGAGTCACTGTTGCCGACCCCTCTAGCGTTCACTACGTCGAAGCTGTGGGCGTACCAACGAGCCCTGTATCACCTTCGCAACGTTCGTATGCGGATGGGTCCCGGCCGACGAGTAATTCGCGGTCTCAACGCTACAGCGCTATGTCTGTCCCCCACTCCTTGCGTCCGACCAGCCCCCGCATCGTCACCACGCCGCAACCGATGAGCCCGGTGCTCGTCAACCCGGCGCCGGCGAGCGATTATGCCAAGATGGACTCGCCCGTGCGGATCGCGCCCCCAGACGACTCGTTCAGTGCGCACGTCTCGCGTGTCAAGGAATTCTTCTATGAGTTCAAGAACCTGCCCTGGACCTCATCACGCGTAGCGCTCGATTACATCCCCACGGAGTCCAGGCGTGCGCGCCTCGGGAAGGCGAAGCAATCGGGCTCAGGCTCGGGCTCGTGGTATACCGGTGTCGGACCGCACCAGGACATCGATCTCCTCGGCTCGGGGCGCCTCGCACCACGACAGTTGCGCGAGGACGGCGGTGCGTCTGTGCGGTCTGCTGGAGCACGCATTGCGATCGCGCACGATGGCCGGACTCCCGCGAGCTTCGTCACGTCTCCCGCTCTCATGCCGTCCCCTGGCATGTCCTCGCACGGCCAAGGGCAGCACCCCATGTCTTACAGCTATTACTTCGCACCGCCGCAGCCGTTGTACGTCTACCAGTCGCCGATGACCACGCCTGCGACGAATCCTGCTCTCATGGAGTCGCCGGCACCACAACCACCGCCGTCGCCTGGGCAGGCTGTCCCTGTGTACATGATGGCGGGCCCTCCTCCAGGCCTGATCCCGACTCCCCCGCCTGCGGCCCTCACTCCAGGTCATGGCCAAGCGATTAGGGCGTCACCAAATCCACTCCCACCAGGGCTCCCTGTCTCGCAGGTCCCGAGCCACCATTCTCATGCGAACTCTGCTACGCAATAACTTCACATTGCTACTGCTGCCACGAATGTGATGCCTTCCACGTACCGTCTCCTTCTGCTTATGTGTTCCTGCCAGTGGTGGGGACAAGTGTACTCTATGTTATGACTGGATGGACATAACGACTGTTACTGGTCTGTATCGTAATGCCGGCGCGTCTGTCGCCGGTGTCTGCCTCCTCTAATATTGAGAACATGATCGCTTGCTCCTCGCGATCGCAGAGGCGGGCAGTAGCCTGAACTTCAATCGTTACCCATAAGCCAGGGAGGTTCAGATCCTCTTCGTTGTTGCTCTCCGCTCTCTGTCTTGTTGCTCTGCTTTCGCTCAGTGTGCTCTAGGTTTCCACCCTCAAGTTTCAAGATGCTTTCCCCGACTGTGCTTCCTTTTTCTACCACTCCTAGGCTCCAGAACTACACCACTACCGACTTTTGGTTCACGGATGGCAACATCATCCTCTTTGTTGGGAATGTCGCGTTTAAGGTCCACCGCGGCCAGCTCGTGCGCCACTCGGACGTCTTTCACGACATGTTCTCGCTTCCGCAACCGGCGTCGGAAGAAGGGCAAGGGCTCGTTGATGGCTGCGCGTGGGTGACACTCCATGACGACCCTTCAGATATGTTGCATCTTCTGAGGGCATTGTACGACGGGCTGTAAGTGGTGATTCCAAGTCATCCCTGCGTGACAGGCTGACAAGTAAGCAGATACTTCACCAAAGTCTCCTCGGGTGACTTCTGCGCCATCTCCGCGGTGCTCCGAATGTCGACCAAATACCTCATCGACCACCTCCGGAAGCGGTGCATGGAACGTCTGGAGGCCGACTGGCCGACGACGCTCGCGGGCTGGGACAAGCGCGAGCAGCAAGCGACGGCCGATGGGCGATACAACCCCCCGCGAGTTCTACGCGCANCCCCATCATGTCATCAAGCTCGCCCAAGAGATCGGCGGGCTCGAGCACATCCTNCCCCGCCGCGTTCTACGACCTCTCGCGGTACGGCCCGCGCAAGATCGCGCACGGGGCGTCGCTTATGCCCGGGCTCCTGCCCGCGACGATCGCGCAGCTCGCCGCGCGCGCGAAGGCGAAGGGCCAGACGGAGGACGCGCTGCGGCTGACGCGTCCGGACCTGCGCGCGACGTTCCTCGGGCGGGAGGCGAGCCAGCGCGCGCTCGCGGCGTTCATCGACGCGGAGCTCGCGGGGCGCGGCGTGTCCGCGAACTGCGCGAACCGGCACCACGCGAACGGGCACCACTGCCGCGAGTCGTTCTACTTCATCATGCTGAACCTGCTGCGGAGCGTGAGCGGGATCGCGTCCGGGCGCGACGCGGACCCGCTCTTCTCGGTGCTCCAGGCGGTGGAGATGCTCTCGAGGACGGACTTTTCGGACGGGACGAAGCAGTGCGGGCTGAGGATCTGCGCGTCGTGCAAGGAGGACTTTTCGCTCAGCGCGGCGGCGGCGCGCAAGGCGGCTTGGGACCAGATCCCCGTGTGGTTTGGGCTGAAGCCTGAAGGCGCTGTGAAGGAGTCGGCGAAGATGGAAGCTTGAGGGCTGCGGTGTTTTCTCTTGTCATCTCGAATCTGCTTTGCTCCTGCTCTCTTGGGTTCTCGGAAGCTCAGAATGTTTAGGTTGGACGCTTTGAGACTGTATCGCTATGGCTCACGACCTCCATCCCGTGCAGCCTTCACATCATACCTACATTACGCTTACCCGGCAGCAAACCATGTATACCTACAAATCGCATCTTCTGTCGCAGTATCACATATTAAAATTCCTAAAGCTTTCATCTTCATCTGTAGGACAATCTTCGGCGTGATAGACCGCGGTCGAACTTCCCTCCGGTTTGAAGCATTTTTGAAAGTGGCGGTGCCTCATCGAGTTCAAGTAATCTTCAAATTGGACCTTGATCTTGGTTGCTGACATGCTCACAAGGCCAGGCTTCATTGCACCGCGCCGCAGCTTAATGACACAACCTGTTGCTTTGCCACTCTTCTTAATCATCAAATTGTGGTTTTCGAGCGACAGATAGAAGATCGGCCAGCAGGTGAAACATCATAGCAATAACCAAGTTCTATAGCCGATGCAGTATCGTTAACATTGATGCCCTGAATGGTAGCAGCGAGCATGCGCGAACGGAGTGTCTTGGGCTCTGCGAATACAAACGTGAACATGGCAGCCGTCCGCGCACCCAAGCCCAAGCTCAGAATCTGATTCTCACCATCTCGCAGCATCGCGGCCGCGCCTCGCACCCGGAAGCGCGAATGCTTCTATCACTCGCATGCCGTCAGCTCCGCATTACCAGAAGATAGAAACCGACTGCGATGCATCCTATATCTATTGTCGCAGGAGACTTCCTTGATGCGTTCGTGCGTAGTAGCAACCCCACGTGCAGCCTGAGGCGAGTCGCTCGATGATCGTTTAGCGTACCGCTGAATTGGTGGTTTTCTCAGATGCATAAAGTGTAGAGGGTGCGAGATTCCGTCGGGTTGAAGCACCGTTCGCGACCCCCGTCAATATCGTCTTCTGAGTCGCAGCTGCACACCGTCACGCGTCATGTCATATGTCCCGTCCGACGCTGAGTTGGTCTCGGCATTCCACAACATGTACGTCGGCCGTCCGCCCATGAGTAGCGTCGAGCCCAAGGCAGCACACTCACCCTGGCCTTCCCAGCTTCATCGTCATCTGCTCCGGCTTCTCCGCCGTAGGTCAGTCTATAGTACCGGTGCACGCCTCCGAGTCGGAGTCGCTGCTGCGCAATTCGTCCCGGCATCTCGACTGAAGCTGACATCTTGAAGCGCTACTGCTGTTTCACAACCTCGTCACGCTGGAAGAGGTGGTGTATCACCTGCGGAAGCCGAAGCTGACGGGGTCGACTGTGCTGTTCTTGGCGAACCAGTATTTGCCGCTCGCGGTGGCGTTGTACTTTGCGTGGGGGTGGTCTGGCGATGCGGTGAGTGACTGGTTGTAGGGTGCAGCTTTGAGGATGAGGCTGACTATGGTTCTGTCGTGACTTTGCTAGACAATGTGGGTCCATATTGCGAGATGAGGTTATCTCTGTGGTTGACGCTGACAGTATATGCCACAACGCAGTTGCAAAAGGGAGCAGATCCTGGGTACCGTGCTGGAGGCGTTGCAGTATATTCCTTGGGCAGGTAAGCCAGAGTCTTTAATGGTCAGGCAATCCTTGTGTGCCGTCGGTTGACCTGCCCTACAGTATTCTCCGCTCTTCGACTATATGCGCTTCAGAGGAACGTCTACTGGGCCTCGATCGTCTTTCTGTTCTCGCTGTCGCCGCTCATCTTCAACTTTGCAAGTGAGCTTCATTTGGGATGTAGAGCTCGAGTGCTTACTATAAATTGGCCCTGCTAGATCGAGATGCCGTGGTTGGACATCTACATGGATCCCATCTTTGGCTGCTCAGTGCGATCTACTGCTCCTGCTCGCTTGCGATATTTGTCAGTAACGTCCTCTTGCCTGGGAGGAACTAAGCTAATTGTGACGTACCATTCGACATAGCTGTGCGTCGGTACTTGGTTCACTTGAGATTCACGCCGCTCGCTGACATACGCTGCGACGCATGCGCAGTCGTCATCCTGATCCGTCTACCTACAATCCTCGCAGACATCATTGTGATCATCGCCACCTGGACGACGCAGTACAGCAGCCACAGGCTTGCACAGACTGTGCGTACTCAACCTGCCTTGTCGACGGTGGCACTCCGTGATGGTACGAGCTCTTGCTTATGCAGCTGGCGGCTTAGACTGACGACACGTCACTCTATCAGGCGTTGTCTACTTCATGTGAGCTGACAAGTAGTTGGTTTCGGACCTCTCACTGAGCGCATGACAGACTCCTGTTGGTGCTGAACACGTGTAGAATGGTGTTTGATACGTTGCAGGTACATATCTTGGCTATTCAGAATTCGGCCGGCATTCACTGACAGAGTATGGCTCCACTGGCAGCTATACACGATTGATGACGGCGATTGTGGCAGCATCCTGGCACAATATGTGGAGCCGTAAGTCACATTCGGCATGGTGCATGGTGGTTAGACTTGACGCTAATGTTGCCGTACAGGCTCACCGCTGTACTCGTGTCATACTTCTTGATCAACCTACGTCAAGCAGCGGATGCCACAAGGGTTTTGGAGGAGACAACCATTGCTGAAGAAGGGACCCTGGAGTTCAGAATCATCGGGTCAATGGGAGCATCGTTGCCTGGGCCAGGAGAGGATGGCTTGTCCGGGACGGTAGACACAGAAGATGTATAGTATGTTGAATATGTACTTTTAGAGAAAACGGAGTGCCGAAAGGACTTATAATGATTTGTTGAGGCTGATGACTGCTGATGATTGCGCGTGTTGTCGACCGGGAAGGAGCCAGACCNGGGGGACGATCGAGGAGGAAAGGAGCAAGAGGTAGACGCCCGGCAATGCGGGGTAGAAAACACATGGGCTGGATCGGCTGCTCTGCTAATCGCCGAGTCTGGTGATCGCACCAGCTCTCCATAAATCCGCCCTCTCCTCATCCGCCTCTCGTCCCACTCCCTCTTCCTCCCCTCACCACCCTCGCTCTCTACGCCATGTCTTCTTTCACCCAACGCATCCAGAACTTGACTGGCACGTCGCCAAAGGCAAAGGCTCTCGCTCAACACGACGACGATGTGGTCATCGTAGCAGCAGTTCGCTCTGCCATCACAAAGGTATGAACAACCTTGTCCTGTTCTTCAGAATGCCTGAACTTAATACCTCTTCTCAGGCGAAGAAGGGTGGGTTCAAGGACACGCGGCCAGAAGAAATCCTCTCCGGCGTGCTCCGCGCCGTATACACCAAAGCAGGCGTCAACCCGGCTCTCATTGGAGACATCACAGTTGGAAACGTCCTGCCCGCCGGCGGAGGCGCGACCGCCGCCCGCATGGCTGCTCTCCACTCTGGCATTCCCAATACCGTCCCCATCAGCACCGTCAACCGTCAGTGTGCATCCGGCCTCCAGGCAGTGAACATCATCGCGAGCCAGATCGCTGCAGGGCAGATTGACCTTGGCATTGGTGCGTCACATCCCCTTCCACATCCATGCGACAACCCCTTACCCGGCCTCATTAGGTGCCGGTGTCGAGTCYATGACTTTCGGCTACGGCGGCGGCGCGATGCCCGACGGYTTCTCAGAAGCCGTCCTCTCAAACCAGGAGGCYGAGGACTGCCTGCTGCCCATGGGCATCACCTCGGAGAACGTCGCGGCCGACTTTGGCATCTCGCGCGAGGCCCAGGACGCGTTCGCGGCCAAGTCGTTCCAGAAGGCCGCCGCGGCGCAGAAGGCGGGCNAAGTTTAAGGACGAGATYGTCCCGCTCAAGGTCAAGTGGGTCGACCCCAAGACCGAGCAGGAGAAGGAGATTGTCGTCGACCATGATGATGGTGTCCGCGACGGCGTCACGCCCCGAGTCGCTCGCCAAGCTCAAGCCCGTGTTCAAGAAGGACGGCTCAACACACGCAGGTACGTGCCCTCCCCGCAAGCTTCCTTCCGCACTATGCTAAGACGCGTCTACCGTCCAGGAAATGCGTCACAAGTGTCCGACGGCGCCGCGGCAGTGCTCCTCGCGCGCCGCTCGGCCGCAAAGAAACTCGGGCTGCCCATCGTCGGCAAGTTCGTCGCTGCCGCGTACACGGGCGTGCCCCCGCGGATCATGGGCGTCGGCCCCGCGTACGCGATCCCGAAGGTGCTCGAGCAGACGGGGCTGAGCAAGGACGACGTCGACTTCTACGAGATCAACGAGGCGTTCGCGAGCCAGGCCGTGTTCTCGGTCGAGAAGCTCGGCATCCCGTTCGAGAAGGTGAACGTCAACGGCGGCGCGATCGCCATGGGCCACCCGCTGGGCTGCAGTACGTCCTCTTTCTCTCCGTGTGCATGCGTTGGTGTGGTGTGAGGGCTGACGGCGTGTTTGTGTTGCGTAGCGGGCGCGCGGCAGGTCGCGACGGGCTTGAACATCGCGAAGCAGACGGGCGGCAAGCTCTTCTGCACAAGCATGTGCATCGGCTCGGGTATGGGTATGGCGGCGCTCTTCGTCAGCGAGCAGTGATGCATGATGGGGCCGCGCTCGGGGTTTCGGTATTTATCGTGGCCGGTACCGGCACCAGTGTGCAAGTATGCCGGCTCGTGTGACTCGGGAGGGAACGTTGTGGTTGTAGTCTTACAGTAATGCATATCTTTATACCCCTCTTTGACGTGCATGTGTATTTGCAACACTGAACTAGCATTGGTTCGATTCAAGACAGGGATTAAATCTAACAAGCACTAGTGAGCATCTACATGTCGGAAGCTATTCACTAGGCTATGTACAGTAGTCTCGCATTGAGATTATGCTCACAAAACATGGTAGTAGTAAGTAGTCGGCAATGGGCATACTGGGACTACATCGAGCCCGCGCGCATAATCAGACAGTCAGAATATGTAGGACTAGTATCAGTCTTCCAATCAATAATCAGAGCCGTGTGCAATATAAATCCTGACTGTCCTCCCTCCTGTCTTCCTGTCCGCCCCACTCACAGCATACGTATCACTGCGGGTACTCGATCCCGAGATAGTTCAAGTACCCAATCGCCTCCTCGCGGAACGTATCCGCCATGAGCTGCTGCGGCGCCCCGCCCTCCTCGTCGGAGAGGAGGAGCATCTGCTTCGACCACGGGGTGTACTCTGGCCAGTATATCGTGCCATCACCCGCCGGTGCCGAGCCCGAGCTCGAGTTTGACTGAGAGGACGAGTCTGGGTCAGGGTGTGGGCNGGGGGGAGGGGTTCGGGTCGAGCGTGTCGACGAAGCGGACGAGGAAGTCGGTGAGTTCGCCCCCGCCGTAGACGTCCGCGAGGTCTGAGGAGTGTGGCTGGGCACGTCATGTCCATGGTTCACGTTGGTCAGCGCGCCGCTCGGCTTCCTGCTGCCATCGGGGCCGCAGCCACCGCTGCGCCCGAAACACCGCTGCGCCCGAAACAAAATGGGACTCACTGCGCCTAGTCCTGTAATCTTGTTCTTCGCGAACACTATTGAGGCAAGCGCGGTCAGCATTACGCGCACGCTCCGCGATACCAGCGACCAAAGCAGAGCAGCAAGGAGGGAGGGGGGTAGGAGGAGAGCGAGAGCGACGCACTGAACGACCACGCCGGCTGCTTGCTCCAAAGCGCGCGCTGCGCGAGGAAGAAGCGGCGCATGCCCTGGAAGACGAGGTCGCCCTGGAACGCGGCGAGCCGCTTGTACTCGCGCGTGAAGTTGTACGCGGCGCCCGTCCCGAAGGGCGAGCCCGCGGCCGGGTCGGCGGGGTACAGCTCGAGCACGCGGGCGAGCGCCCAGGGGGGCGCGTGTGCGAGGAAGTTGGTTTTGAGGAATTGGGCGAGCTCGGCGTCGGTGCTATGTNGGAGGGGTGTGAACAGTGACACGAGGGTGAATATGGGGATGTGAATGTGATGAGTCCGGATACGAAGGGTGGAACGCACGTGATGTTGAGAGAGGGAATGGAGAAGAGGGTGCCTTCGTCCTCACAGTCGCCTGAGAGTGGGTTAGGCGTTAGCGGCGCACGGGCTGTTTCATGTGTCGTGCCACTGACCGACAACGACTGGCACATCTGCCACTTGCCCGTACAGGAGGAGCCGCGCCGAGTCGTGGCGGAAGAAAACACCGTCCACGCGTGGAGACCACGGTACGCTCAGCCCCTTGCATCACCAACCGGAACGAAAACAAACCAGTGTCAGCCAAAGCATGTCCCACACCACATCCGCCTGGTTTGTGAGCCATAGATAGACGTACGGTGTACCCGAACACAGCGGACTGCTCGTCCATCGCGGCCTTGATCGCATCCGCTGGTGCGGCGCGGAGACAGTCCAGGACGCGAGCAGAGCCCGGCCTGCACCCCACCGCGGACGCGATGGCGTCGAAAGTGGGCTGCAGGCTCGTGATGCTCGCCGCAGGCTGCACCGTGCCTGACTCCATCCACGCGGCGCGGAAGAGGCCCTCGTTGTCCCCGCCGTTAGTGACCATGTGGAACGCAACGGACTGGCTACCGGCACTTTCGCCCCATCTGGAAGGCGGGAAATGATCGTAAGTGTATACCGAGCTAGTGGTAGTGGTAGTGAAACGATGACGGACATGGTGACCTTTGTCGGGTCGCCTCCGAATTTGGAGATGTATTTCTGGATCCAGCGGAGCGCCGCTCGCTCTGTGTCGGCCCAAATCGCCGCCATGATGAGACGTGGTCGTTTGATGTGGACGTGCACGGTTTACTCACGATCCTGCAGGCCCAAATTCCCGATGCCAGCCTCCATGACCTCACGTCCTCCGAGAAAGCCGAAAGCTAAGAGGCGCGGATCAGTACACGCATGTTCTTCAATTTCGTTCCGCGGATACGCACCACCGACACTGGATGGATGGCGGCATATGTGAGATCAGTATATGGAGAGATAAGATGATATCGCGGTGCCCACCGATAATTCATGGACACGTAGACCACTGGCTGTCCGAGCGCCATCGATCTGTTGACCACGGTCTCTCCTGGCATGCTGAGAATGCATCAGGTTAGAGAATGACAGCATGGCATTGACAAGGCTCACGCCGCGTTCGATCCGGTCGCGTATCCACCTATGGGAGCCGCACATTTGAGCCACTTAGCAGACAGCCGCCTAGAGTGGAGATGGATGCATACCTCCATATATCCACTGCAAGTGTGCTCGTCAGAAAAACATCTACTTTCTATGATATGTACTCACAGCGGCCACAGGGAGCTTCGCGTTTGGCTTTGTGCCAGCCGGTATGATCACGTTGACTGTCAAGCCTGTGCTCCACACCCGTTCAGCGTCGTTCTATAGCCCGAACGCGCTACTCACAATCTTCATTCTGCGGCACCGCAGGGCTCAAAATGGACCCAAAGAACTCATGAACTGCGGGTGGAAGGTAGGCTGGAATCGTCGGCGGGACGATCTCCGGCTGCATGCACTGGTAGCCATACGTCGTTGCATTGATTACCCCAGTGTATGGTTCAAGAGGCTGCGGAAGCTGCAGGCGGAACTTGCCCACTCTATTGCCGGGTCATCGTCAATTACGGGTGCACAAGAGCAGGCGATGCTACATACGGCGGTTGGGCGAATGGGATGCCAAGGAATTGTGTCATCCCTCCCTCGGTCATCCCGATGATGCTCGCACTGTCGAGCGTGACGATACTCTCGATCGGAAGAGCATTGGTACACAGTATAACCACCGCGTAGGCGAAGACAAGAGTCCAGAATATGGCCATGAGAAGCGCAGCCTGCCGTACCAGAGTCAGGGCTGTGTGCTTAAGATAGTGCACTCGCTGCGTCCTTCCAGGTCTGCACTCGCACCTTTTAATGTATGGCCCAGTGATAATTTGCCGCATCACGACGGGTTTGGAGGTGCCAGTGGCGTGTACGGATGTGTCGTCGGCACCTGCATTATGAGCGTCCAGCCTTGGAGGCTCCTCGGAGGGGCGTTCTCGTAATCCAGGCACTCCGTCGGGGGGGCGAGCGACTCCGTCGGGTGGTGAGCGAGCGCCACCGAGCTGGAGGCAGAATGATATGATCCGTGCATCATGCAGACTGTGAGCGAGCAGAGGCTGGCGTGCCTGCAAGCAATGCAGCCATACCCACCGATACCGACCAGTCAAGAGGTCCGAGGTGAACCAACAAGGGTTGGCATTGATTCATAACAAATGGGCCGGACGCCCCATTGCATAGCCTTCGCCACGGGAAGGGGAAGGCCTCGCGATCATATGTGATGAAACACACGACCTATGGCTCTCTCCACCTCGGTATGAGTATCCCATCATCCGGAGTCAGGAACGCTGCAAGACACGAGCAATGTTTAGATCTCTGCTATCTGGGCGAGATATAACTAGGAACGCCTCCGACTCACCCTCAACTGCACCAAGGTAGCATAGTGCCCTGTTTCCATCGTCAGGTGGGTTCGGTGTCGAAGTAATATATCCTTTGTGGTGGCAGGCACTGCGGAGTACTAGGCTCAAGCAGTGATTAGGGCGTCGAAACGGTGGTGGCACGACTCGCGCGCCTACGTCATCCAGCAGCATCCAGCCCATTGCCACAACTATGCAACACTAGTAATAATAGGAACAACATATTGATGGTTACTCTACTCACGGGCCTAGTACGGTTCAGGTACTCTAACACCAGATAATTGGTAGGTTCGCGGCATTCGAATAGACCCATAGAAGCTCGAGTTTCAAGTTCCCTCGTAGAGAGAGCAATCTCAGACTTCAGGAGGGCCGTGAGGACGACGCATGTCGCGTATGGCAGCGGTACATGTAGTACAAAGATGACAAGCCAGATGTGTGCTAATATTTGGTGAGCACAAAGCGCCTAAGACTTGTATACACGTTTGGTTATGAACAATTTCCGGCGCCTCTATATCGGACTTCGAATTCATATGCCGACGCCATCATACCGCCACTTTATATGTAGATAGTTAGCTTCCTTCTCCTGTGATCCCCGAGTAGTACTGTGTTGCAGCTTTGAAGTATGAGCAAGTCTGTGGCCATGAGAGCCTCACCGCCAGCCTGCATGACGCGAGCGACCTTACGGCTGACTATATGGCAGTATGATACCCCACACTCAGGCTGCCCCTTCTGCCAAAGACGTTTGCCACGCGCACCATCACCGCGGCGACAAGGACAATTCAGATAGGTTGCATTTGCCTCAAAGCCTTGTATTGTTTGACCCGTGGGTATCGATGAGCTCATCTTACTGTATGTCCTCATCTGGTATATGCCCACCCACGAAGCCTGTGTTCACGAGACCGAGGTGAGCCACCTCCACTCAATCTTCTGTTCCTCCTACGGTCATATTCTGTACGTGGAGTTCACTGACATTTCGCCTGGACTATCCAGTATCGTGGAACGAGCAGTGAAACCTCCTAAGAGTGCCGAAGGGCATTCTCACGATCTTGTGAGCCGTGCTGTCATCCTTCAACTTACGCCTCCAAGAGCTTGACCCCTGGTACCGGTATGTGCCACAAGTACTGCAGACGTTACAGCTCTGGACACTCGGTTGGACACCAGCATGTCACCAGGACTGACATTGCCCATCGAAACGATCGAGGCCGTGATCAAGTTCCTCGACCCACGCGACGATTACCGGACCATCGTATCCTGCTCACTCCTATGCCGCACATTTCTCCCCGTCTGCCGAACGCTCCTTTGGCGCGATCTTGTGATCGCGAAGGGCAATGATTCTCGGGTGAGCGTCGAGGTCGCCAGGCTGTTCGAAATCCTCAAACGAAGCCCAGAGGTTCGGCTCTACGTCCGTTCGGTCGATTTTGGCTTTGGTCCTGGCAGGTATTCGGTCGGATACGTCGTCGAATTCTGCGCGTTATTTCCAGCGCTGCGCTCGCTCACGTTTCGCACCCTACACGAAGGCGCTTTGTCCAACATCCTCACACTGATCGACTCCATCCCCACCCTCAAAGAGTTGCGCCTCCATGACATATACATGGGTGGGGAACCCGCCGATCCTATCCATCCTGATGTCTTCATAGACGCCTATCCGACGTTGAACCAGATCACCAAGTTGACGTCGCTCAATGCTACTGCAAGGTCGCGAAACCAACCCCTCCTTCGAGTCTTTTCGATATCCAAATGCTATGACATAGAAAGTACATGGCTCCGGAAAACCATAGCGACTCTTGAGGGTTCGCGTCATGCCTCGTCCCTGCGGTCTTTTGGGATAGAGGCAGCCACTCTCACTCACCGGAGGAACTACTTGGATCTGGATACACTGCCTCGAGTTCCATCTTTTGCCCCTCACTTGACTCATATTGTGTTCACGTTGAACCAATTTGTGGGGATTCATCATTGCATCGATATCGCCTCCAGCCGTACGTTTCCTCACTGCCAAGCCGTGCGTCATCAAAGCTTACCCATGCCTCCTTGGTATATTCTACCCTCAGGTACATACGTCAGGCGATTCTGCTCGGATCTGAGGAAATGTGGCGCGTTGCGTTCTTTGCACCTCCACTTTGACTGCACGTTCGCCTACTCCATGCATGCATACTTCCAGCGCTTAGGCAGATTTGCGTTCGCGCGCCCTGCGCCCCCTGTGCTCCGTGAGGAACCGCGATACCTCCTCGACCGCCTTGCGGGCGTCTTATCGACACCTGGATCCCCTCCGTGTCCTGACCTTGAGCATCTCTCGTTCGTCTTCTTCAACCCTATCGATTGGCTCTCCGAATGCGGCGCTGCGTTCGCGCGCCTCGTACAGGCTTGCCTTGACGTGGACGATGCTGGTCCCGAGCTGGGAGCGAGGCGTCGCTATCCGAGGTTCGCAAGTCTTGAAATCCGCTTCATGATCTCGAGGATCATCCAACCAGACCAGTTGGTCGCTTTGGAGGAGGCGCGGGTGCAGTTTGTGCAAGACAAGGAGAAGATACTGATGCCGATGTTGGCGCCGTTCGAACAGGAGGGAATCGCGGTGGATGTGGTTTTAGAATGAGTGGGACGTCCGGAGAGGAAGGTTTCTAGCGTGCACTCCAGATAATATGGAAGTAGTATACACCTCGCACCTGAAACGAACCAAGTCGTTGTTCATCGCATTTCTTCTACTTATCCCTTGTACTTCTGCCGACGCGTCGACCTTTACGTAGGAAGTCCCCTGTCCCTGTGTATCGATGCAACATTATGGGGTATTGAGGTATCTCCTACCCGTACATACGCTATACACACAACCATGCACGTACTAAGTATGATCACTTTCCGGAGTATTTTCGTACAGTATACTCCTCCCTCTGCCGGACCGCTCCCGTCCGACAACATTGAAAGGACCTATTCAAGTCATAATACCGATGACGATCAATCCTGGTGGTCAAGCACCTCCTTCGCACGCGCGACGTAAAGCGCGAAGCGTCGCTCGAAGCTCTCGCAGATCCGGCGTGTGACGCCTTCAGAACCAGGAACCCTGTCCGCTGAGACCGCTATGGAAATCCCGCCTGCGTACGAGATGATACCGATGCCGATCGTGCCTGTGTGCAGGGCAAAAAATTGATCGCGGTCAGCGTGGGACAGAGGGCGGGAAAGGATCGGGGAGGTGGGCAGATGGGCAGACGAGACAGTATTCGGAATATGGGTGGATGGGCTGATGGAGAGGATGGTGAGAAGGTGATGATGTGCAACGTACCTGCTCCGCCTTGAGGAGGGAGCGCCGCCCATTTGGCAACTTCGACGCCTGCCATCGTGATTGGCCGCTTTGCGGGCCCAGGGACGCTGCGAAATGAACAGTGAGTGTGTGCCCCGTCGCCATGCCACTTGCCGACACGATGCTCACTTTGTCAAGATAGCAGCGACTGCGAGGGTTCAGATAAGTCAGCGTTCGATCTGCCCGCACTAGGTACGAGGTACGTATGTGGCTCACAAGATTGCAGACACGCATCCGCGATCGGCTTGATGACCCACCGCCGCATGAGTCGCACGAGCATCCTATCCTCCTTGCTCTTCGGGAACCACGAGAGCGGGAATAACACAGGCGCTTGCCCGGACAGTTGCAGCACATGGAAGCAGAACCGCGGCCAGAGGCTGTGTTTGAACAGCGAGAGCTCATATCGGCACTGGTGAATGTGCGCGTGCAGTTCGCGAATTGAGATGTCGGGCGTGAGTCTACGCGCAGGCGACAGGTATACATTCGCGCCAGTCGAGAGGTTTCGCATCGACCAGTCGCCCGGGGCACGGATACTGATCGGACTGCAAGTGTGGAACCATTCCGCATGTTAGCGCGCGGGTCTGTGCGAGCCATCAGGACGGATGAGTGGTTGGACGTACATGAAAAGTGGCACCGGGGAAGGGAGAACTTGGTTGATCGACCGTTTGACCTTGCCCCATATACTGCGCGGCGCAGGCTTGTTCCTGATCTCTTCGCCCAGAACGTCCGCCATGACAGAGCACACAACGTCGTTGAGGGTAACATGCTTCACCTTGCTCCGCACGTTCTTCCTTTGGTCTTTGGGTACGCCGGCGACCGCGAACCCTGGCCGTGGTCCCGAGAATGCTTGCTGACACAGCTTCACCTCTTGCATGCTGAATACTCGTGAGCTCGAGAACTCGCGCTGCGCTGTGCGCGCGTTCGCAGGTTGYTCGTCGACGACCATCTCGATGCGCCAGAAGGTGAAGAAGAAAAAGGCGACCATGCGCAGCGCTTGAWACGTGCTCCAGAAGACCGAGAAGACCGTCGAACCCAGCTGGACGAGCCAGAAGAGGGCCCAAAGGAAAAGCTGGATGAACGKCGCGGTGAGTGCATAGGTTGCATATGGATCAAGAGGCGCAAGAGAGGCGTTGTACTCCGAGGGAAGGAGCTGTCCTCGTTTGGCTTTGCGTAATTTGGTGGCTGCTCCGTCCATCATCTGTCGAAGGTCGTCGTAGTAAGAGGTCATGTAAAGCTGRCTGATCACGAAACCCTGGCCATCTGCGAGTGTGTGRTGTCTGYTAGACCGTCAGTGGTTGCAGGGGCTCACTACTGYCGTTGCTGACGTACCCGCGTGCRATAATGGCACAAACTGCACCATCCTCGTCATGGTAATTCTCCACTATGACCGTGTCCCAGAGTGGTCGTGACAGGTCCCATGGCTCAGCAATGACCTCGCCGACCTTCGCATGACAGGTCAGAAGCCGCAATAATGCACAAATGCAGGAACATTCTTACCAGTGCATCCAACTCTTTCTTCCCCGCGGGCTCAGGAAGGCGACGGGCCCGGATATGCTTCATRAYGTTGAAGTCTGGGTCGTCCACGAAGGTTGCGCCGTGAAGTAACCTACCGGTAGAGTCCAACCTCTGCCGATACCTCGGGAACTTCTCAGATTGTCTRGTCAATTGCTGTATTTCGTGTTAGTTGTGCCTTTACTCGACCCGTCAGCAATGCTCTTACCTCGGCCATCATCTCCACAGTGACATGATCTCGCATGGTAAAGACCGAGGTRCACGCCTGCGAAAGTCATCAGTTCCACGTATCCCCATAACGCCAAGTCCAGACGTACGGGATTGAAGTCTGCAGCGTCGGAAAGCATGATCCACAGGTAGTCGACTCCTCCAATCATATGTTTCCGCTCTTCTGCCTCATGCGTGATACGGTCCACGACACGGGCGGCAACCTCGCCCATGCCTCCTACCTTCCGCAGCTTCTCTTCGATCTCCTCCGGTTCGGGCGGATGAATGTCGTCCTCGCCATAGTAGTACGACGCGGGCGTATCGGGGCTCCCATCCGGGATGCGGAGGTGACCGTTAGGCTTAAAGGACATCTCTCTATGCACTGTATMCKCTCAAGCAGCACAAGCGTGGCTTTGAAGCTGAGTGACTGATGTTCCGTGAGASGATGCTTCGGTTGATTGCCAGACGAGCCGAACCGCGTGGATCAAGCTCAGAAATCCTTGCTTTCCTGAGTTCGTATCTATCTGCTTCTCTGTATTCAGTACGTATCTTTCAACGCACAAGACTACATCGTTGTATGGCTTACCTGCTCAATGGTCGTGGTGGCGAGAAACACGTTCAGAGAGCGCGCCAAAGGTGACGCAAGGCTCCGACTGTTTACAGACTCAGCGAGAGAAGCGCTCGTTTGACGTTGGCGGCACAGCCTCCGCCCACGGTCAATAAGTACGCTCAGTCCTCCTCCNATGTGATTCTTGCGCCAGTATAAGCGGGCATCATATTTTCTTGCCTGGACAGCGTCTGGCCCGGAAGCATGCRCCYTGAYTGAATTGGCTGCGTCGAGATGTTTCTTGAAGCCATGTGGAGTAGAGRCCCGGGCTTGGCACACACAGTGCAGTCATACAAATCTAACACATCAATGGGCGGAGACGACGATTCGCAATAGAGGTCTTTGACGCGATTTAAGCCAATCACGTAGAGGATCGAATTCAGGTGAACGAATTTGGGTGAAGAACAAAAAACAGCAATCCAAAAACTTAACGTTGCTAGGCGCTACCAGGGCTCGAACCTGGGTTTTGGGAACACTCTTCAGAATCCCAAGTGATCACCACTACACTATAGCGCCGTTGTGGGCCGTTTCTCAGTGTCGTATACATTCGTGGTAGATATTGTACATAGCATCGAAGACCCCAAGCATGAAATGTCCTGGYGRGRGTTTAGAACGATTCATGGGGATGAGGGSGACTCCCATTCGACGAGCACGAAGTCGTCTAGCACGCCATCATCGTTTTGCGATGGCCTGTGAAGCGTGATCGCGAGCCGCTTCCAGGCTCGAACGAGGGCGCGACGCAGTTTGCACCGCACAGCCCTCACCCGCCGTTTTCGAGGAATCGGCACGTCCACTCTAGATCGACGGAGGGAGCTGATCAGATGTGTATGACAAGACGAAAAGAGCAGACTCACGGAGAGTATTCGAGGAATGCCCCGAAGCGTGAATCCCTGTRGCGGATCCCAAAATCGTTGTACCGCGCATACACGGACGCCTCCGCCTCAGCCGTCGCCTCGGAAGTGAGCGAAAGAGAAAGCGGTAATGCTCGTCGCGGCGGGTCATGCGAAGAGTGGGCGCTGTCGGAAGCCAGGGCGGCCCTGGGAGTGGTTGCGGTGCTTGAGACTTGCATCGTAAGGATTAATAGGCCGAGTATCGTATAAATGAAGGGTATCGCAAGGAGAACGAAATGTGCAGGGCGAGCGAGGAGGCGGAAGGCACAAGGAGGCGTCGCCTGAAGACAGTCAGACTTTAAGGCATGGAGACAAAGGCGTGGCCGCAATGCAGGGCAAGCAAAACGAGTTCGCTTTGCATCGTTTGAGAGTGGCCTATTATGATGGCGGCCACATAGACAAAGAGCGCGTCGGGCGGAGCAGAGCACGAGCCAGTGAGTGGCGCGTCGGAGGTCTAGGTGAACAGCGAGCATCGGGGAGTGAGTGACAAAAGGCGAGGAGGAGCTAGCATACTTCCTTTGTGGTACGGAGCTCTAGGCTCTACCCTGATATCAGGCCAAAAGGAATAAGCATAGCATGTACTGCGTTGGGTTCGCCGCTCGAGAGAACCCAACAGACCCAACAGAGGATCCGGAGCGAAGAGCGGGTACTAGAGGATCGTCCGAGCTAGCATAGGCTCCTCTTACCTTTCAGCGGCGTAATAGGTCAAAGGGCATGCAGCGCGTGTGCGCGCACATGTGTCATCCCGACCGCTGGATACAGGTGCAAGTTACGAGAAGCCACTAGTAGAGGCCACTTGCGTTAGATCCGCTCGTTGCAAGAGGTAGATCTGAAGCCAATCAAGCAGAGGCGGATGGTACCAAAGAGAGACAGCGACGGTCGACGAGATGCCGATGGGCGTTGCAGGTGGCCCACCGTGGCCCATCGACAAAAATCAGGATAAACGTAGGCGGACGTGGGCAAGGGCAAGGGCAAGGACCGAAGGAGCTGATGGTGATAAGCACGTGGCCGATATAAGTACCTGCAGATCAAACTCAGCCAAAATTTTGAGAGTCTTGAGCTCATCGCGCCGGCGCTCGTCCAAAAACCCATCTCTGCCAGGATCCTCCTCCTCCCCCTTCCCTCCTCCCTTCTCCCGCCTGGTTTCTGGTCTTTGCAGTCATGGATGTGCGTCCGAACAGCTCGATTTCTCGCAAGACGCGTACTGATCGCGAAATCACAGCCCATCTTTGTGCAGAACTTGCACGCCCTCCTGGCCCAGTCCACCTCTAATGATACCGTGCAGCTGAAGGCGGTGAGTCCTCCTGCACCCTCCGATCAGCCTTCATAGGACACGGCTAAGTCTATTGGATGTACAGGCGACCGCTCAGCTTAACCGGGAGTTCTACAAGAACGCAGCATGTATTCCCGCGCTCGCGCAGATCATCGCTAGTTCGCCGGAGCAGCCGGTAAGTAATCAACTTCGAATATCAGCTCTCTCTTGTATGCGCGGCACTTTCTCGCCCACAATGCACGTTGGATGCGGAGCGTAGCAGAAGTAGCAGAGGAGGCGGATGGGGGGTTGCAGGACTGAATTAGTCGGCTCAGCCTATCCCGGATCTCGTCGAAGACAATCAAGGTTGAATGCAGCCTCAGAGATCTGCTACTCGCGCTCTTATGCAACCATCCTTCCCGACTCGATCTCGATACTAACATGATGCCATATAGGTCCGCCAACTCGCGGCCGTCGAGCTCCGGAAACGTATCTCTCAAAATAGCGGAGACCTCTGGCTCCAGCTTGACGCTGATCAGCGGGAACAGATCAAGGCGAAGCTCCCCGAAATCGTCCTTTCCGAAACCAAGTACGTCCACTTCTGTCCTGTTTGAGGCCGTTCTGTGGCTCACCTTTCTCAGCAACCTTGTCCGCCACTCCACCGCGCGTGTGATTGCTGCGATCGCGTACATCGAGATGCCCATGGGCACCTGGCCCCAGTTGATGCCTTTCCTTGAGCAGACATGTCTGTCTCCTCAGGCTGCACACCGGGAAGTTGGCATTTACATACTCTACACTGTCCTCGAGAACATTGTCGAGGGCTTCGAGTCCCACCTGCAGAGCTTCTTCAAGCTCTTTGAGAAGCTCCTCCAGGACCCCGAGAGCGCTGAGGTCCGCATTACGACCGTCCGGTAAGTCAATAGCGGTGAGTTTGCAGGCGACCTGAGTATTCACTGTCCTGTGTAGTGCCCTCGGTGTTGTCGCGCAGTACATTGACACTGATGACAAGGCTGACATTGTAAGTACTGAATATTGACGCTAAACTTGTAGCTTGCTTAAGTAGGTCCTCTGCTCTCCAGAAAGCTTTCCAAAACCTCCTTCCTGCGATGATCAACGTCATCGGTCAGTGTGTTGAGGGCAGCAACGAGACTGGCGCCCGTCAGCTCTTCGACGTTCTCGAGACCCTTCTCATCCTTGAGGTCCCTCTCCTCGGTCAGCACATCCCTCAACTGGCTGAGTTCCTCCTCCGCGTGGGTGGCAACCGCAACTACGATCCCGAGCTCCGTGTCCTGGCCCTCAATGCGCTCAACTGGACTGTCCAATAGTATGTGACGTTTTTAGCAAGTGGCTATCAGCTGCTTATATGGTATCCGTTTACAGCAAGAAGTCCAAGGTCCAGTCCCATGGCCTCGCCCCGGCGATCCTCGAGGGCCTTATGCCCATCACAACCGAGGAGGAGCCCGAGGACATCGACGACGATGCTCCTTCGCGCTCTGCTCTCCGCATCATCGACTGCCTCGCCACCAGCCTTCCGCCCACTCAGGTCTTCCCTGCCCTCCGCCAGCTCATTCAGCAGTACTTCTCTTCGCCTGATGCAAGCCACCGTCGTGGTGCGATGCTTGCGCTCGGTGTTTCGGTTGAGGGTTGCAGCGAGTTCATGACCCCGCTCATGAACCAGGTGTGGCCGATCATCGAGGCTGGTCTTCAGGACCAGGATGGTACGGTGCGCAAGGCCAGCTGCGTTGCGGTCAGCTGCCTGTGCGAGTGGCTTGAGGAGGAGTGTGCGGCCAAGCACGCGTTCCTCGTTCCTACGATGATGCAGCTCGTCAATGACCCGATCACCCAGCGCTCGGCCTGCACTGCGCTCGATGCGCTCCTCGAGATCATGCACGACGTTATCGACCAGTACCTCAACCTCATCATGGAGCGTCTTGTTGGTCTCCTCGACACTGCGCCCATCCCCGTCAAGTCGGTCGTCATTGGCGCCATCGGCAGCGCGGCGCACGCGTCCAAGGACAAATTCCTTCCCTACTTCGCGCCCACCATGGACCGCTTCAAGCACTTCCTCGTGCTCACTGGTGAGGGTGAGGAACAGGAGCTCCGCGGTATCACGATGGACGCTGTTGGTACGTTCGCCGAGGCTGTCGGCAAGGACGTTTTCCGCCCGTACTTCGCGGACATGATGCAGCAGGCCTTCAACGGTATCGAGCTCGGCAGCGCACGCCTCCGCGAGTGCAGCTTCCTCTTCTTCGGTGTCATGTCTCGCGTGTTCGGTGACGACTTCGCGCCGTACTTGCCCAACGTGGTGCCTGCGCTCCTGCAGAGCTGCAAGCAAGCGGAGCACGGCGAGGAAGAGCACCTCACGATCTCGAACCCCGAGGTTGCCGCCAGCTTCGCCTCGGGCTCGTCGCCCGCGAACGCAATCGCCATCACGGACGAGGCTGCCGTCAACGTCGACGACGAAGACGGGCTCGACATGGACAAGCTGCTCGACGTGAACAGCACGATCTGCATCGAGAAGGAGATCGCGGCGGACACGATCGGCACAATCTTCGCCGCGACGCGCCAGCACTTCCTGCCGTACGTTGAGCAGTGCACGATCGAGCTCGTCGGGCTCCTGCCGCACTACTACGACGGCATCCGCAAGAGCGCGACGGACTCGCTCCTCGAGATCATCCGCACGTTCTACGAGCTCAGCGAGCCCCAGGAGTGGCAGCCCGGCTTTGCTGTGAGTCTTCTTTACTGTTCGCTGTGCGGTTGGGATGTGCGATACTGACTGAGGAACGTAGAACGTTGTGCCCCTCAACCCCCGTGTGCAGGAGCTCATCAATCACATCATCTCTCCCCTCCTGGAGATGTACGAGTCTGAGGACAACAAGTACGTATGATCCCTTCCGTTATCATCTTGTCTACGCGGCGAGGGCCCGGCCTTGAATGATTCATCTATTGTTCTGGTCTTCTTAACGTCAAAATGACGATATCTATACGATTTCACTGACTGTCCTACTTTTCTACTACTTCACTTCCTGACATGCAAATACTGACTGCTGCGTTCGCGTTTATAGGAAGGTCGTGTCTAGCCTTTGCGTTGGCCTTGCTGAGACGACTAACAAGCTCGGCCCCGCGTTCTTGGAGAACCGTGAGTGGCATCCGCCTCTATGCATATTATAAGATATTCACCGATATATCTAGGTCTTGAGCACTTCGCGAACATCGCCATCCAGGTCCTCGAACAGAAGGCCATCTGCCAGCAGGATCCTGACCAGGATGAGTCTGAGGACGCGCCTGAGGACTCGGCCGAGTACGACTCGATCCTCATCTCGTCTGCTGGTGACCTCGTCGCTGCGCTTGCAACTGCTCTCGGCCCCGACTTCGCGAGCGGCTTCGAGAAGTTCTTCCCTCTCATCTCCAAGTACTACGTGAGTACCATCATTCGTGCCGCAAGAGTAGGACGCGTAATAATCAACTCGATGACACAGAAAAAGAACCGGTCTCTCAGCGATCGCTCTTCCGCCATCGGCTGCCTCTCTGAGATCATCGGCGGCATGAAGAACGCGATCACGCCCTGGACTGAGCCCCTCATGGAGCTCTTCTACCGCGCGCTCAGCGACGAAGAGCCCGAGGTGCAGTGCAACGCTGCCTTCGCCTCCGGTCTGCTCGTCGAGCACTCCGATAAGGACCTCTCCCCTCAATACCTCCACCTCCTCGCCGCCCTCCGCCCGCTCTTCGTCGTCGCGCCCGAGGCGCCCGCCGCGAAGCTCAACGCCCGCGACAACGCCGTCGGCGCCGTCGCGCGGATGCTTGTCAAGAACACCGCTGCCATGCCGCTCGACCAGGTCCTCCCTGTCTTCTTCGAGGCGCTTCCGCTCCGGAACGACTACCTTGAGAACCGGCCCGTGTTCCGTGCGATCTTCCACCTCTTCAAGACGCAGCCCGCCGTGCTCGCGCCGTACCTCGACAAGCTCCTGCACGTATTCGCGTTCGTGCTCGACCCCACCGGCCCCGATCAGGTTGGCGACGAGATCCGCGCGGAGCTCATCGCGCTTCTCGGCCTGCTCAACCGCGAGGAGCCCGCGAAGGTCCAGGCTGCGGGCCTCACGCCCTTCGTYCCCGGCCAGTAGACGTGCTTCGCTGAGACGACGGAAAGAAAKAAAACGCCAAGTTGAGAGCGCAGAAGCTCAAGGTGTAAACGAAAGAAGTGGATCGTCCCCATGTTGTTGTTGTGTTTTTCTCTTGTTCCATCCCCTCCCCCTCTCGTCACCACGGGTCTCTCCTGCCTCGTAATGATTAATGTTGTGCAACGCTATCGGATCCTTACCACCATCGCCACGAATCTTCCTCCCCACAGTAGTACTCTTCCTTCTCCTGTTCGTCGTACCACCACCATCCCACATCCACCCACTCTCCTTGTTTGTCTCAATATACGGTACCCCATTCCTTACCTACAATTACTGATCCATCTAGACTATGTTGATTCCGTTTTCCTCGCTGGTTCCAATACCCACATCACGAGCTTCGAGCCGTCGCACGCGCATGTCTTTCTGAGAGTCACAGGTTGGAACGCAGGCCTCTGGCAACTATTCTGAGGTAGTACGTTGTCGATCTCGTATCAAGTGACAAGCCTGCACAGAGCACCCAATTCGACAAGTCTTCTTTTAACCGAGAGCATCAAGATGAACAGACTCTCCATTCAATGCTTGATATCCGTTGTAATGGGGACAATGCAAGCGTCCTATAGCAAACCTTGTGTACCTACGATGACAGGAATATTCATCAATGACGGCCGGGTCACCGATCGAAAGCAGTTGGAATCGAGGCGACTATGTCGAACGTATCGTGGTTACTCCCTTAACCAGTGATTCCAAGGCGAGATGGCCGAGCGGTCTAAGGCGCCAGACTAAGGCAATCATCAGATTGACATCTGGTCCGAAAGGGCGTGGGTTCGAATCCCACTCTCGTCACATAGCTTTTTCTACTCTGAGTATCAGCCGAAGGTTTTGCGGCCCACAGATGGCAGACGGGGCTAGGCGATAGGTGACTAGACAGGTATGCGTGCAATGTTGATCTAGGAGGGATACACCGTCTGCGTCGGATGCGGACCAACCCTTCGGACCCTCAACACAACTGCTATGTGATACTGCAGATGAGCACGTACTTGTCTCTTGTAATCCCTCGGAGGTGGTGCGGCCATATGCGACGCTTACACGGCGGTACGCTATATTGGCCTCGCAGTATGTTCGCCGACGTGCGAGATCGGCACTGTAATAGGGCTAGGCATCGTACGATCATTGAGGGACCACTCACATGTATCAGCGTTGACCTGTTGACCCAAACTTGGCTCCGTCAACTCCATGAATATACGCGAGCTGACGAAACGGTTCGGGCGAACGCATCAGTACGCATGGAATGTTCACACAACTGTCACTACACAATCTCTCTCGTAACTTATGCTCCAGCGGGCAGTACTGACGCTGCGGAAGACGCGCGCGATGGGGCGCGGTGGTTGCTGAGATCTGATGGGTCTGTCCAAGAGCGCAGCGAGAACACCGGAGGAAGTGGTCAGGCTTCCTGAAAGGCCACTCATATTCCGATCCGTTGGCATATTGCTTCCCGTCAGCGCCGGATGCCGACATCTACGGGCTACTGACGACGTTGTGAGGGTCTGCGGATACAAACCCGAATCAGTTTGGGCGGGATGAAGCTTTGTGAACGATAGCCGTTGGAGAAGGACTTGCCTTATATTCGGGCCCTCTCAGAGCCACTTTCTATAACCCCCTCCTATACTTCGTCGCTCTTGCTCTTGCATTACGCCACAATGGTCCTCAAGCTGTATGGGAACGTGGTCTCTACATGCGCCAACCGAGTCCGAGTCGTTTGCGAGGAACTTGGTGTCTCATATGAGCTCATTCCCGTCGAATTTACGAAGCGCGAACACAAGTCACCAGAGTATATGGCCGTCCAGCCTTTCGGCCAGGTGCCGTACCTCGACGACGACGGGTTCAAAGTATTCGAGAGCCGAGCGATAGCCAGATATATCGCGCTCAAATACGGCGGAATAGGCCGACTGATTCCAGACCCGAAGGACCTGCAAAAGACCGCATTGTTCGAGCAAGCGGCGAGCATCGAGCTCACCAATTTTGACTTCTACGCCGGGACGCTGGCGCTTGACAATATCTTCAAGCCGTGTGTTATGCCACCGTCGTTCGTGCTCGCACATCTTGATTCAACTATGTATGCAGATTGTTTGCGAAGAAGATGCCAAATCCGGCGGCGATCGAGGCTCTGAAATCGGGCCTCGAAGGAAGGCTGGCGGGATATGACGTCCTGCTCAGTAGAACCAAGTACCTCGCTGGCGATGTAAGTTCCTTCAAATCGTCGGGACATCCTGCCGCAATCCAAGATGAGTCCATACTGACGCGCTACATTAGGAGATCACTATTGTAGATTTGTTTCACTTACCGCACGGTTCGCTACTGGAGAAACAGGGCATCGACTTTCTCGTCTCTGGGCGGTGGCCGAATGTGACCAGGTAAGCTATCCCAAGCACCGGATTTGTTCACATAGATCTCACGAGATCTCACCAATCTTCTTTATTCTAGGTGGTGGATCGATATATCCTCGCGCGAATCTTGGAAGAAAATCGCATCGAGATAGATATGCATAGGTATCTGCTACTAGCAATCCCCCCCGCCTGATTGTACAGCTTGTATCATCAGCATCTTGACGAGTCCATGCCAATGTAACAGCAAAAAATCGGATAGAATAGACGACACTTACTGCAATTACTACATATCGTTCATGCATCAGATACAGTGCACACTACAGACGGCAAGCCCGAGGATGCAAACATGTATGAAAGCAGGTCAAGGGAGGAAGGAAGTGAACAGACTTTCGATGATCTTGAACGTCAAGAGACCTGGCTTTCGGAGTTGGTTGAAGTCTACCCATTGGGTGGAGGTTTAGGCAAAACAATGGGCCCAACCGGGAATTGAACCCGGGACCTCGCGCAACCTCGGAAGGCCCGAAGCGCGAATCATACGACTAGACCATTGGGCCGATGACGAAGCTTCGTTTAGGTACACCATACGTGCTTCGCGCTTGTATCAGCCCAGCTTGTATATCATCATGGATCTCGATCTCCGCTACTACTCAGCAACTTACTAGACTCGCCACCTCTGCTAATTGTATCTCTACTACCGTGACCAACGAGACACATATCAGCCAAACATGGTACGCAAACAAATGGGAAACTAAGATACAAGAGCAGTAAGTGATACCCATCTTTCACAGTATGGCGACATCGAAGACCTCGTCCTTTCGGGCAAGCTCTTCAGCCCCCCATCTCGCTCCAGCTCACCTGTCCGCTCGCGATCCCCCTCCCCCACGCCCGCACAATGGATCAAGGAGGATGAAGACTTTGAATACGACTCTGATGCTGAGCGGCGCGCCGAGGTCGAGGCGCACATTGCATCGCAGCAGCAGCAAGAGTCTATCGGTATGGGCCCTGGACGGACTGGTGTGAAGGGCGTCATCCGTGATCGCGCGGAGGCTGAATCGCTCGCGCGGGCGAAACGCGCAGAGGAGATACGAGAGCTCAACCGGGCGATGGAGAAGGCAAGCCTTGGCGGGAAGACGTGGGCAGAGGAGGAGAAGGAACGGCTCGCGGAACTTGCGAGGCTGGAGGGCAGTTCCAGTGTGCCCAAGTCTTCAAGGGGTGGGAGGTTCGGCCACCTGCGGGAAGTCGGGGTGCGTAGCTTCGTGCAGGCCGTCGAGGAAGATCGCGATGTGTGGGTAGTAGTGCATATCTATGACCCGGTATGTGTTTCGCTATTTCATGCGAGTGTATCCCACTCACTGTCCCCATGCAGTCACTGGATCGCTGTGCATCCGTAGACGAGACTCTTTCCAGGCTGGCGCGTAACTACCCTTCCACTAAATTCCTGAGGGCCCGCGCGGGTGCGATAGGCTTTGCATCATCCTCGGTATCACGACCAGGTCTTGGGAGCGGAACTTCGTTTGGTCTGTCCAGGGTTCCTGCACGTCGACCGCTTGCGAACATCCGCCATGGTGTGCAAGAGCGAGACGAATTCTTTGACGACGACAATGACGAAGGCAGCGACAACGATGATGATGAGGACCAGGATGAAGAGCAATGGGAAGATGACGAGGTCGACACTGACGTCCTCCCGACTTTGCTGGTCTATCGCGGCGGCGAGCTTGTGCATTCGTGGGTGCGTGTGGACTGGGAAGCTAAGCAAGGACTTGAAGAGTTTCTGAAGAGGTACGGAGCGTGTTGTTACGTTCTGAATCAACGACTCATTGACGTGACTTGCCTACAGACACGGCGTCCTAACGTCTCCGTGGCATTATGGGGGAGTTTCAGCAAACGGAGGACATGCCTCCGATGAGGATGACATTGACGATGGAGACCTTGTCTTCGGAAATAGCGACGATGAGCGGTGATTGCGGGATATATCATTGGTCATACGATTACGGGACGTGTGTTCATCTTCATGGTAATGTCGATGACCACTCTATTTTCAAGGCCCATCGAGGACAACTTGTTACGCTATTTCTTCGTGCGTATCGAGGGTTGCTATAAGCAACCTAAACCTCACTTGTACATAGAATCGCGGGATAGGCGACTGCAATACGATGATGTCCAGGCGAGTCATATATTATATGATTATACAGCTAACAATACAGGTAAAGTAAGTCTAAGACGAGGCAGCGCAGAACGTAAGGGTTCCCGGAGAGATACGGTGTACTACAGTAGTGGAGGCATAGCGCGGTCTAGCGCCGTGCAGTCTATCGAGGTTTCATGACATCATGCGAGATGAGGGAATCGAGGGTTGGTAGTCTACTTCGGCAATAAAGACATCGCCGCAAACATGGCGCAAGGTGATCAATACAACAGTTTGCATATTGTAAGGCGAGCCTGGCGCGATTGCGAATCGCGGCTCCTTACATGCGACCTGAGCGGCTTTCTGTGCGGGAAACTTGAGTTGCTGTCCATTACACTGCTATCGGAAGAACGAACCTGCATGAAGATTTTGAAGGCTCCCGCGACCGCCTGTGCGACTTGGCCATTGCACTTCAGTCCGACCAAGGGACAATGTTCTACGATGTCCAGGTGCTCATAACCGGGCCACTGTGAGAAGCTGTCAGACACGACTCGTCATGCAGACGACAGACTGTAGTGCACTTACGCAGAACTTGAGCTGGATCTCGGGTAGGCCAGTTGCGAGGATCGACTGGTCTGCAAAGCCGGGCACGCGGGCTTTCATTTGCCCTGTCGGTCGCGTATACCAGTCGTTCAGACTAAGGCCGGTACCAGGTGCTATCTCGAACGAAACGCGGCCGACCATAACACGCGGCTTGTGCTTGATTCGGAGGTTTGCTTGGTTGATCTTGTAAACGGGGATATTGAGGTGAGGCATTATGCAAATGAGCTTGAGAGACGGCGAGAGCGACTAAGCTGGCTAGGGAGGTGCTGCAGAGGCGTTTCGATAGGCGAGACGAGGACACTGTGCTTGCTGGACGACAGACCATGGCGAGAAACATAAATACTAGGACAGCAGCAGGGAGTAACAAAGCGACAGGGACGAGGATGTCAAGAGAAAGCGCAGAAAGCAAAGCGAGAGTCAAAGAGCAGAGCATAGCATGCATAGAGTGGTGGCATAGCATAGTACACGTTCCGCGACGCTTGGTGAACTCTGAGGAGGGGACGTGACGGAATGCCTGTGGAGGTCCAAGTACCGCCACTCGGCGAGGCGTTCTGCTCAAAGCGAGCGGTCAAAGAGCAGGCGCCAGTCCTGGATTTGGAAAGTCAGCTTGCAACGATACATGTACCACATCACTCAGCTTCAACCAGGCTTGAGGTGAGGGTACAGGGGCGAGTGGGCATAGAGCCACACGAGGACGTTGGGACAAAGTAACCGGGGACTTGAACGGTCCCGGCCCTTTGACGCTCGATTGTAGGATGATAGAGTGAAGGTTGGTAGTGAACTGTCAAGAAGTGGAGTCGTGGCATTGCTCAAAGAAGCCCTTTGGTAGATATGTGACCACAAGTCGCCACACCAGATGTCCCGGTATACAGTCAGAAGCCCGTGCCATAAAGCAACTCGATATCATGATCGCTTTCCACGTGCGACGTGAGACGCGTGTGGCAGCGACAACAAAGCCCAGCTATTCGCATGGATTAGTAGCAGAGTAGAGAGACCAGCATCGATCGCGTAGCGTGCACAGAATGACGAGCGAGTACGCTGCCAGAGAAGCTAAAGGGGGAAGAGAGGAGGAGGGCCTCAGTCGACGCCTCAGCGAGTGATGGTGGTAGGGCGCTTAATGTATCAGTTGACTCCAAATCGAGCAAGCGTTGTATTGAACGCACTGTGTCTTCCCAAATAAGCGTCCCACGGCTCAGTAGATGCAGCCACATCATCGCTCAGATTTTCTGATCGCATCCGTTCCGTAAGAGCAGACTGTTTTATTGCGTACTTACATCACCTTGAAATCGACTTATCCATTACGTAGCCGGAGCCAAGTATTCCTTCAAGTAAACCCACTTTGGCCGTACTATGCGGCACATTTGCATCCTACCCCGAGATGGTCAACTAGAAATTTCTGAGTAGTTGCACTTTCTTCATGATACCGGTAACAAACCCCTGATTAACTTATATACTAGGATTGCTGATCCTTCCTTCCATCTTCGAAAGTTGTAGTATCTCTGGTCATTCCTCACCGGGGTCCTCAGGTACAGGACGTGACAGGTGAGCCTGTTCATATACGGAAATACGGAGCATTGCTGTATTCGCTTCAGCTTACGGCCGAGTAAAGCGAGCTTCTGTGCCTATGTATGCTACAGTCGTATAACGTGTTGCCCAGTTCTGTACCCAACAATGGGTTCATCCACCATCGAGCAGCCGAAAACGACTACGTCTGACAGCGAAGCCGGAGTTTCGCCTCCGGTTCGTCCAGCACGCCTGCAACGTTTTTGTTGTACATAATTAAGAGAAGCCACACATAGGCACGGATGCTGGAGATAGAAGGCAAGTGCCCTACACCGACCGTTAGTGGAAGTGATACGCCGTGCCAATGCATGTCGTCGCCAAGACCTGGATAACTAGATCAGGTTGTACCGTAGCGATATGAAAATCTACTGGAATACCAGTATTCGGATGTACCTCAAAAAAATAATTGATTGTCATCTTCAGAACCTCGCAGTTAGGTCTTTACGTTCCAGTTTGAACCGAAACCCGATTCACACGTACATGTTTGGTCCTGCGAGGCACAAATCCGGACCACCGAACAAACATGCCTACAGTCTGATGCTCTCGAACACTCCGTGTACGACGGTGTGACTACAGGCACCCGAGGTGCACGAGTAGGATTCCTATAACGAGGCGGGAGTTGTCGAGTCACATGGAAGGTGACATCTGAAGGAGAATGTCCAAGTCTCGATGTAGCTCAACCTTTACGTCCAAGGCTGGCAAGGTGTAGACTAAGCCGCGTGCAAGGTTCTGATGGTGCTAGCCATGAGTGCGCACAACAACAATGAGGTTCGCTTTCGTACCTGGGGGAGTACCTGGGGAACAGGTATATAAGCCACGGGCGCAGGCGATGGAGCAGCAGTGAACGCAGCCCACCAACTTCACTAAAACTCTTCTCTCTCAAAGCCTCTCCGACTTCTACCATGCAGTTCACCACTGTTTTCTTCGCCCTCGCCGCTTTGGCCACCGTTGCGGTTGCTAGTCCCGCCATCGTAAGTGCATTGATCTTGATCGTTCATACCGTGGTTTCATTCAAGGTGCCCCGCACAGGTCGAGCGCGATACAAAGGTGGGATTCGCCCTCAGCCGGAGTGGCACGCGCCTTCCATGGCTGACGCAAATGCGTTCTATAGGTCATGTCTGGTATCATTAGCCATGACGCGATGGCTCACTGGATCGCCAACACCGACGCCGAGCTCACCTTCATCGGTGAACGGTTCAACCCGCTCGACAAGCGTGCTGCCCTAGCGACAACGGTCACGTACTGCACCAAGCGTGCCGGCACTATATGCGGGGGAACGTGTAGCGTTTACACCGGAGGCGCCACTTGCCTCGCCACTCCGGGCACAGTCTGTATGACCTCCACCAGGGATATCGGCTACTGCGATACCGCTGGCTGCAACGGCAACTGCGGAGACCTCGCCCAGTGCGGCGAGACCCTCGAAAACGGGTTCTGCTTCGTCCCTGGCACCGAATCTGTCCTTGTGTCGCCCATTTGAATGGTGTCGTATAGCAGGTGAGCTCACTCCCTATGCGATTATGCAGTCAACAACTCACCATCTAAATGGAGATTGTGTCACATCAGTACTTTCCCAAAAATCTGAGCGCCTGAAACGCCTGAAACGTCTGGCAAATAGGCGCTCTTGCCTTTCAGTCCTTGCACGCGCCGTCATGGTGATGTCCGATTTCGTGGAGAGAGCCTCTGGGAAGCACAGAGCTCATATGTTTCGTAGTACCAGGTACATAAAAAGGCTCATGGAAGTTAATAACACATGGATTGGGCTCGTCTCAAGGACAACTGGGCGGTTATTGGCAGGTTAGTGTGCGGCGCAACGAGCAACCGTACGCGGACAGCGAGCACGCATAAGCGCCATAAAAACCTATCAGTATAGCGGCAATCGCACTCTCGACATCCTGAGAGACTTTGGGTTGGACTCCGAGATGAATGAGTATGTTTTGTAGATGTCTGACGAGCTCGATGTGATGTCTGAGTTCCGATTCCCTGAAGAATCTGAAGTACCTCTGAAGAGATCTGAGAGGGTCTGAAACGTCTGGTTCAGACACGTTCAGACGCGTTCAGATTTTTTGGAAAGTTCTGATGCAAGGTCACACGTCTATTCGTCCAGTAAAAGAAGATTGATGATATGCCGATTTGATTGGGTGTAGGGTTTACGGTTTAGGGCCGTATCTTCTGGGGTTCATTGTGTTCCATGGGTGTATCTGGTTATCAATCTATGTGTTCATAGGGTAGTGTGTGGCTTGTACTTGGCCGCTGCAGGCGGCCCGCGCTGGCTGTCTACCGAGCACTGTTTGGTAAGTCCTGGCCAACGGAATTCTAAGAGCTGTTATGCTTTGCAGTGACATATCCCTGGTGCAATGGCAAAGCACCAGGCCTGCTCTGCTCAGAGTACTGCACCACGGCGAATAGGCCATSTAAAGGAGGATCATGAGAGTGCAAGAAGTCGCCARCCGAACGGGCTAATGATGGCSACCTCCCATGTGGGCGCTTCATGGGTTGATAGCCGTATCACATGACCCTGTTTATTGCTGTGGCATTGTGGGTGTATTCAGGGGCGACCTCATTGTCCAGTAGTCCATTGTTCCTCTTCGTTCTCCTCCTCCGTATGCTACTCTCGCTGTGAWCTACGTGCTGTGCTATGATATCCTNNGNNNNCNNTNCTNNGTGGTAAATTAAAMGTGAATTATTTCTGAACTAAGTACATTTCGRTTGCTTCGCAATGGGTCCCGAAGTCAAGCCACGGAATCGCTCGGTCAACATCAGCGAGTCGAAGGATCAGGATGGTACACAGGTACATAGTCAYATTCTGTCCACGCTTATTACTTGCCATTTAGCTTCAAAAAGTTGCATCAGCTGCGGGAGGAGCTGAATCGTTGCAGTATGAAGATCGCTCAGTTACAAGCACGGCTCGTGTCCACATTGGACGAGCTTGATTCTCAGCGTCATCAGCATCAACACGAGTTGAAGTCGGAGCGACGGACGCGAGAAAAGCTCAGCAACAAGTTGGATGCGTACTTGGAGGAGGTACGGCGCGCGGAGCGAGAGCGAGACGACTTGCGCGAACTGGTCGCCATYCTTCTTGAGAAAGGTAGGTGTCAATGTTATGGCGGTCTTCCAATGAGCGGATGCGGACATCAGTTCTCTTAGCACTCATCATATTCACGGCTAGTTGAAGCGTGTCACAACTATTCGGCGTGGCCTTGTCCGCGMATCGAGTTGGCGAGTCCCCTCGGTCCGTGTTACTACACTCGGATGTCCGTTTCTGTTGRCGAACTATGTCTCATGCRCTGATTGTCCAGCATCTTCACTTCATATGGATGACGTCGAAGACCCGGATGCCACCACAAGAGACGAAGATCCGCTCCCTGGCGCAATGGTTGCCCTGTTACAGAAAAAACTGGCCGATGAACGACGTGCTCACGCGTTGACGAAGCARGAAGCCGACGCAGAAATCCTGCGACTCAAAGCCATGATCGCTCGTAGGGACGCAGAATTGGAGGCATGTGCAACGCACGACGCACATCGAGTGCTACTCTCTTCCATCCAAAACCAAGTTCAAAATGCTCGTCAACGACATGGTMCTAGTCKMAAATGTTACGAAGACCCTGCAAACCACCCAAGCACTCACGAAGCTTCTACTGGAATTGCGCGCCATGCTGACCAGATCGTGGCTTCGACGGCGATTCGCAACCGCACACTGGAGCGCGAGGTGGAGTTGCTCAGACATGAGGTTTGGACAGTTGACCAGCGCTTTGTTTCTATGCTCATAGAGGGAATTGATACTCAGATCCATAAAACACAGCATAAGAGGGATRCGCATAGTGTAGCAGGCGGTGCGGCCAGACTCGCCCCTGCGGAAGTGGAGAGGCGTCACGCTTCCGTACAGGTTGAGGAATTTCCTGAAGACCACAGTAATCTTCTCCCTCCAAGCCCCGGCCTCCTTCCTCACGCCATGCCGTACTCTCCTTCGCCRTACACCCTGACTCCSCAACATGGTTTGGGTCTTACTAGATCCTCCTCTGCCAGGCCTAAGTCGTCGCTGGGATTACATGACTCCATCACGCTGCCTGATTATAATGTCCAGACTCTGGAGAATGACATCGACCGTCTCTCGGCGCAGATAGACGCCTTTGTCTCAGAGCGGAACGCCATGAAAGGTGTACTCGCGCGTGAAATCAAAGCGGTCTGTCTTACACCATACTTGAATGACYGTYGACCGTGCTCACACTGGCMAATCATTAYAGCCTTCGTTGGCTGTGCTCTCCTGTGAGCCGCCTTCRCATYCTGAGATTTTMCAGCTTGGTGCYCATTTCGAGGAGTGTGCCAGGTGCGTCGTCAATTCGCTCGACGTCATCATCATTTCTYCTCAACGCCGTTTGCATCAACACCTAGCGAACGACGAGATCTGCGAGAAAGGTTAGAATCTTTGGCCCGCGAGCGCGACATTCGGGAACGTCGTCTCGAGGAARAAATAAGGAGTCTGCAGCAGACTATTCGAGAACTGCACTGTGATCACGACGTGCAGCCGTCATCACACCACGCCCATCGCTATTTCTATCCAAGATACGCTCCAGCTCCCGGCGATACCCAAATTCCTTCAAAGCAAATGTCACCTCGCGCCTCTCCWACGCTCGTCCCAACCGATGCCGCAGCACTGCGTCCCACCAGCAGTTTGAATGAGGAGTCCGGAGATCAGTTATCTCAGCATTTGCACCGCCAGCGCGACGGTCACCTGGAGCCGCCTCCTTTCTCTTCGGCTGATGGRGACGAGCTCGGTGAGATTTCCATGGAACTCGCCACCCCAGTGCAGACAACAATTCTATCCCTCCGTGAGGAAGAGTGGCCTAGTCCACCTACAAATCATGCTGTTGAACCCTCGCAAWYYGAGCCGGTCGCCAACCCCGCGGATATTCCTTTACCCGTATCACCGGAAGGCCAGGCTTCCACCGCTCCCGCTTCCTTCTCCCCTTCGTCATCCCATTCACCGCCGCTAGTWGAGGACTTGTCTCCGCCGTTGTACATCGCTCCGCCTCGTGCACCTTCTACCGACCTCCTGGCACGGATCGAGAGCATTACAGACGGACGCGTGGCCTCTATCGAGCGTCAGATTGCCGTAACCCACCGGCAATTGGAAGACAAGGAAGCTGCGCTCGCAGACCTCCGTGTCACCGCAGCACAGTTCGAGACCCCTCTTCATCCACGCGAGAACGCTGATGGGGACGACGCGGAGCGTATATGAGCCAGGCCACAGGTCTTGGTGATATGTATGGCATCCCAGGGCCGCATTGGGCCCGCTTTCAACGCTGGCACGCCATACTATACGTTTAATGTCGCCCTTGATTCCGAGGACGCGTCAACGTCGCCCACGCATGCTATCTAGACGGCCCCCCTGGCAGATCCTACCTTGCACCCCTGGAACGCGCTGCGGCCGCGTCGATGGGCGTCTTGGGCCATAGCCTCAATGGCAAGAAGTCAATTGCTTRGTGAYATCCCTCGAGCGATTGGCCCCTCGCGATTTCTYCAAGCATCAGTCRAGCAGGGCGTGGCGGCGGAAGGGGGGGTGATTGCTGCGACGTACACAGCTTGTGGAAGGATCCCACACGGTTCCTCGCCCACCAAGCTTGGCCGTGTGGTGTTTCCTGATGGTGCGTGGCCAGCCCCTCGGCCCACCCTAGGACGCCCACTGGGAACGTGCATCGCAAGGTCGCGTTGCCGCCGGTCGGGAAGGATGATATCACCGGTCGCGGGCGTGTGCTCGAGCTGCCCGTATAGACTGGAAACTGGCTATGTCGGTCGCGCGAGACATCGACGAGAGAATCGCAGCTCCCTCCGAGAGTTACGACGCGGAGCCCCTGTTGCACAGGTAAAGCGAAGCTGATGCTGATCTGACTCCTCATTCTTTCGCCTTCCCGTAACGCTTATTGTCCCCCTCTTCTTGTGTATATTTCCGGTAGAGTTTGACTGCTCCTGCGAACGATGTACATGTATGGTATTGGTTTGCACACGCCTCTTGGTTTCATCTGGTCGTTTCTCGCGTTCTCGTCGTCATCTGTTCTGCTTTCTTGTTCTCGTCTGTACGATCACATCTGTCTGTCCTATCTCATGCCTTCTATATCACAACCCGTCAGTAGCACTACGCTTCTGTTCGTTCGTTGCATCCTCTCCAAGAATGATGTGCCGCTCATGCCAACAATGGGTCGTCGATCGTATGAGAGAAATGTGGCTCAGGGTCAAGAGACACTGCTTTCCCGGTCTATCGACGGCAGCAATTGACAGGGGCATGGAAAAATGAGCTCGTACATAATGTGATCAACGTGCCTTATGGCCCTGACAAGGCGTGGCTATGTGCAACGCAAAACACCTACTGATGACCGTGAACCTATTTGGCGGTAGCTGTACTCTGTGACATCAAGTTCCAGGACGGTACTGCCATTGCATTGTGAATCCATGTGAGCAGATGTGTCAGAAGAATCGGAAGCAGAGCATAAGGCCAGCATCGGGCAATTATTACTTCGACGCAAGGGAACTAAACAAGATGGAAGAAGTCCAGTTCCGATATAGGTTTCTAGTCATGAACGGTCCGCTACCTAGAGTTCTGTCAGGCGGCCATGCATCGAGTCCGGGTATCTCGAAAACTCACTCAGGCCCGAGAAGGCGGCACATACGTTGCATTGAGGCCTCGCGTATTCGCCCATGGCCGTTGCGAATTCGCCGCGGACGTGCAGACAACCTCTATCGGCGGGGCTGGTACGCGCTTGTGTTCCGGCTCCGCCTGCTTGGGCGCCCTCTCGGCAGAAGCAGCCCGCGAGATTGCGGGTGGGGTGTACGACGAAACCTTGACCTTTCGCGTCTTCGAGTCGAGCGATAGAACTTTGTGAGTCTGGTTGACCGGATGCGACGTCTGGGCGTCGGAGCCTGGGCCGSGTGTGCCAGCACGCGAAGCCGCAGCGGAGAGCGTCGGAAATGCGCCTTCCGCATTTCGTGCTGCCTGGATGGCGCGTTGCCGCTCTTCCTCCTCCTTCGCAAGCGTCTCGTCCACTTTRGCACTGAGAGACTCGACGAGACTGTCCCGCGCCGCGCTGGTGAGGAGYGCATTGCCGCAGTGTGGGCATGCGAAATGTGGCAGATTCAGTTCGCAAAGGATCAAGCCGCAGGCGCGGCATATAGGCGTGTACGGCGACAATGTGTGCATCCTAGCTGTTTCAGAGAAGGCCGATGTTGAGTCATAGATTGTGAGTCGTCTGCYYGTACTGCGCAAATGGGAGAGCTGACCTTGGCAAAAGCAGCCCCCTTTGGGATCCTTATCTTGGCCGGATGTTTTGCGGAGATCGTCACGTAGCTTTTCRAGTGCACGAACTTCTTTGCTCTTAGGCGGCGTGGAATCGTTCTGCTTTTGTTTCCCTTTCGCCTTAGATGGTGCCGCCTGAGCTTGAACTTTAGGTGGGATTCTATCCGACGGCAGGGAAGAGCCTTTCTTCGTCCAAGCGGTGTGATGCATCTCGCACTAACCGTGGCGCATTCAACTCAGTATACTCGCACGAKYAGAATGCACGCCCAACCCACCGGATTGTGTGACTGTGAATTCCACGTAGGGATATGGTATTTGTCGTGATGGCGGTAGGCGTACAAGAGTAATATGCCAAATCAGGCAAGCTTTGATGCCACCAATCCCCGCGGCACAACGCAGTGCAGCGCTTAACTTACACTCCGACCACCAACTGACCCGGACCAGTCTCCTCTCCGCCTGCTGTGTAACTTTATGCTATCGTGCCATGTGCTTGTGCTGTGGTCAGAGAAATTCACCARCCCTGAAAATTGTTCCCGCTAGCTGCGGTTCCGCTGGATGTTGAAATCCGGGCATRCCACTACCGTAACAGTACTAAATATCGTTCGCACCGATTCCCTGACGCCGAGTACGAGCACTAGTGCACGGTCATGATGGAGATACATTGATTCGGATAAAACCATTCAATGAGGCCTAGAAGATGCTTTGACATGTGCCCTATTTTTTTNCGTCTCTTCAGGAAAAATTTCTCACAACCTCTTCCCAGAACCCATTGCAATCAAGGACGATCCCACACGTTTCTACGCGAGCMACGGGCCGAGGAATATTCGCATCTCAGATTTACTTGCACGATTGCATAGACACCCGCGTTGRGAAAGCGCTCRGACGCCATCATGAGACCAGRAATGTCGAAACTCGGTTAGCGGGTCGAAAGCACGGATAACACACTGAGGAGTACTACCGCATTCGACGAGGCTGGCCTGCAGGTCGCACGTAATCTGATGGCTTCCATGATGCCATCGCTTCCCGCCSAGCGCAAGTTCCTTCGAATGCGAGCGGAAGCGTTCMACTCTGTAAGTCGCCACGAAAGGATAGATGATGCGTCGTCGCCGTCCGACTTAACGGCACGTACAGAAACTAGAGGCGCACATAACGCTTCAGCCCAATCTCACCATTCCCGATAGGCTATGAGAGCCCCGACGCTGGACTTTCCGGGTGCGTACGAAGCTCCATCTTTCTGCAGCTCTGGACGCCAGCCTATGCTTGCACCTGACGCTGCCTCGTCGAGAGACTTCCATCACTGGCGAGGGGTTCTGCCGACCACCTCGGCGGACTTCAAAGCTACGCCTGCTCAGGGTCGCAGTTCCTTACCTGAACACGCGGCGCGAGCGCGGACGCTTTAACTCCTCGTCAGAGGTTTGCCCCTCCGTTCCACCGGCCTCGCTGCCCGCAAGCTGACTCGATGCGTATGCATCTTCATCGGGGTAGCACGCCACTAGTTTCCGGCCTCGGCTGCTGCACGTTTTCCCCGATCCCACAGGAGGGAGGTGGGGGCGTTCGAGTCGAGCGTGAGACGCTCCGTGTCTGCACGGAGCTTGAAGTTCAGTTCAGAGAACCAGGCAACGGATAGACAGGCACGCCATCGCGTCTCCAAGGCCCCATTTGTATGGCCCGTCAGCTCCTGGTAGTTTGCGATGCAGAGGTGGGGGCCTCTGAGTTCAGGCCCAGCGCCGGCGCGGCGGTGCACCCCACGGAGTCAGCCAGGCTGCGACTTCTGACGNCCCATTTACGCCCCTGTGACGCTCGTGCAGCCGCACGCCCTGGCTTTGCCATCACAGCGGAATCAATTTTTTTATCTGAAGACTGTGCGTCCGACATGGGCGACCCCGCGTTCTGCGCGGTCAGCACCAGGTACAGAAGAGTAGCACGAGTGCCATGAGGTCATAGAACCGGTCAGTGCGGAAATAAATGAGGAGAATTTTCTCGCTTCCGCCGGACTTCCTAAGACAACGTGCTGGGTGTACTGCTTGCGGTAAGTCAGCATATGACAAAGAATCTAGTAGCGGATATCCAAGGCCAGTAAGCAAGCTGCAGCATGCACGACGGCCTTGGTCAAAGGTGTATGATTAACACGCACCCTGCGGCTCACGGCGTTGTCGCAGTCGGACACTACGGATGGTGTAACGCTCGGCGTCTTGACCGCACCCGAGAAGTCTGACGCAGCTTATGCGCTCAGATACTCGGAATGCGACATGCCCGATGAATGACCTTGTCGAAGTCAGCGCGCGTAGGCGGAAGCAATGCTTGAACGCGGAGAACTATTTAGGCGTGGTCGTGAGTGGGTTGTCTGGTTTTGCCTGCCCCAGTCGCGTCCACACTCACCGTTCGCGTTCCACGCCCTAGCTCGACCGTAGCGTGTACGATCACAGATAGCCCGCGTTTCATCTCGAGCGATCTCCCCGGAGCTGGCTATGCGATTCTTCTGGTGGGCGCATGTGCGAAGAGGGAGGGCTTCGAATGGCCGCACGACGGTACGTCCAGCGTTCAGAATGATTCGGTGCATCTTTTGGGGGATTTGTTCTTTTGAGCTCGACACACCATGTGGCAGATAGGATATTGGAGTTTCGTCGAGGCATATCAATTTGTTCGTCTCAAGGGAAACAACACCAGTACACTGCGGAGCTCAGGGCACGTACCAGCCGATATCCACGGGCCTCGACAACCGACCGTGCTTGTCGGGTATGTTGAGACTAGAGCGTATCTCTGGGAAATCCATTAGGTGGTGTCGCATTTGCGGAGTAAAAGATAACACAGCGAGCGTCGTGGATCAGGTTGTGGAGACATCGGGCTACGTGGGCGACCGTCGTGAACTCGCGGAGGAGTTTTGAAGAGCACCAAGTCCGTTTGAGATGCTCAAGGAGGAGTTCCAGGGTCGGTAGCCGCAAAGGAGGTTCTAGTCGAGTCTGGGTTGACGCGTAGTGGCGAACAAGGTCAGAAAGGGAGATGAGATGGTACGTCTATGCCTCCACAAGCCGCATTGGACTCACCATGTAGCCACTGATAAACTTCAATCGCCCATAGCCGAGCCCGTCCTACAGCATGCCTCCTTTCCATCAGGATGTGTGGTCGAATTTGCGAAAAGAACGCATGAACGACAAGAGACAGAGCATGGAACGAGAGGTGCGCCATCCCTCCAGCGAAAAACCACCGCTGTTGCCGATAAGACGTGCAGCGCAGGGATAGGGACGCCGCAGGATCCGGCGTCCATCGGCCGCGCGTTCAACGCTCGAGTCTAGCCTGCACGTCCACGGTCGTGGATGCATGCCATACAACCGGCGTCGGACGCCACCTGGCAGCAGACCTCGTGGCTCCTCCGTCGACGAGGGCGGTTGGCCGATAGGACGAACGTGTCGCTTACCCAATGACCACCCCTTCGAGCGGCCGCGAAGTTGTCCTTGCCGTCGGTGACATGATGCGGCGGGAGTGGAAGAGGTCGGAATGCCGGGTGACAATGTCGCCACCGCCGCGACGTCCGAGAAGAACAGCGGTGTCGCTGGAGCGCGGAGAGAGAACTTTGTACTATGCGCTCTCGCTGAGCGAGCAATCCAGGTCTCACGGTGAGTAGGTTGAGAGCGCAGGAAGAGGATGACTTTGGTAGTTTGTGGGGCATTGTGGGCGGCCATGCGTCTCCTGGCGTCGTCGACCCTTCCCCTCTAACCCCGAGCGCGTTCGTCGAACTTGGGGCCTGTCGGAAAGTGCCACCCAACGCCAGGGTTTTCGTCGTATCGCACTCCTGACCCTCGTTCCAGGGTAGCGTTGGCGTAAACGGGCACCCGTTCGTTCGCGCGATAACGTCGACGTCGTCGCCATCCCTCGTTTGCCTCGCCACCCATTACCACACACACTTGGACATGTGGCCCCACTGCCGGTGTAGCGAATCCGAGCGACCGTCGTCGCTCTTTGAAAAATGATGTGGCACGAGGACAGGCAGGTTTGACCATTTGTCCTGCGAAGCGAGACCGCCATTAATTTCCTTTGTCGCGAAGTCGTTCGAGATGCTGACAGGAGCTCCAGGAAAGGGCGTGCATGAGGAACATGTGAGCAAATGAACAGAGGGAAGGCCGCGGGAGAGGGCAATTGGAAAGAAGAACCTGAGCAGAGCGTGTGCCGCATGGGAACAAGGGTCCACCGTACGCGCCGCTGATAGAGGACAGGACAGAAATTATTTTTCCTCATTGAACCACCTCGCCTCCCGGCCCTGCAGGAACGCCCGCGACGTCCCACAACCACCTCGAATGCCACCGACACCCCGCGGCACGTCTCTCCAGAGTTTCAGCGAGCTTCTGTCCGTCGTCGCCTGGGACAGACTCTGGCACGCAGCTCAGGGCCTTTCCGTGCGGCCGGACGCGACTATTGAATATTTTCGACGTCATGCCGGGGAGGCGGAGAACTCTTGCAAGCTCCGAGCTCGCGGTCGAATCAGGCCTCAGTACGCGCTTCCGACCGGTGAACCGTACGCAGCAGGAACAGGAGCGGCTCCCTCTGGATCATGCAGGCCTCCCGAAAAGCGCAGGTCCATAGCCGACCTGAGGGCAGGGCGCAACTCGCCGTGCATCCACTACTCGCCGTTGGTGAGGTCGAACTTCGTCAGCGCGCAAGTTCCGGGATTGTATCAGCATCGACTTTGACCGCGCTCGCAGTGAGGCATCGACCATGACCGTGTACGATGGGAAGATTGGGCTTGTGGATAGAGCCCGCCGTTCAGTACGTACGTCAAGCAACGCGGACGACGATCTGTTGACCGTGACGCCAGCAGCAGCGCGCGTGGCGCTTGCGAACACCATGCGGATGAAGAAGTCGATGAGACCACAAATTGACCGCGATGGTCTCCACCTCTCGACTGGCCCAGAAATGACGGCGGCCTTTGGCAGGGCAATTGCGGCCAGCAGCATTTGCAGCTCGTCCAGAGACAGAGTTCATGCGTTCTCCCCCTCCGAATCCTCGGCTCGTGATACTAGCGATGAGCCACCGAGCAGGGGATCCGAACTCTGACCGAGACGATGCTCGCCATCCAATCGACCTGCATCCCCATCGTGATTAATCGCGAATTCACTGGTGGACTGGCGACAGTTTGTCGGGAACAGATGCATAATCCCGTCCGTGTTTGCATCCCCCTCTTGACCGAGTTCCCCCCCGCTGCGACATGCGTTGCAAGCGGGGGAAGGGGGAACTCTGTACGTGCGCCGATTCAGTGAACGCGCTAGCGGTGAACGTAACGCGACGCTCTGCAGACGTGCAGCCAACTGTGCAAGAAGCCCGCTGCAGCCACAGCCCGCTACCGCGTCCGCCTCCCTCGGCGCGTCACTGCGTAAGTTGCCCCCGCACGATCAGACGGCCAGTATATCAAGCGCATGCATAACAAAGCCGTCCGCCCGTCAGAGTACGAGTCAGACGAACCCGCTGCGCCGTGCCAAACGCCAGAGTCTGTCAGAATAAATCAGCATTTAGGAGAGACTAGCGGTTTAGCACTGTTTCGGGGTACTAGAGCGAGACCCAGAGCCAGGGCTCTGGAACGCCACGTCGCCCGAGCAGTGGCAGGGCGCGTCGGTGCGCACCAGCCCCATCGACCGGACCACAGACTGAGTACCGGACGTGCCGCCCGCAGCGACGTCTAAGGGCGAATTTGCTGCATCCGGCGTGAAGGGGCTGGAGGGCGTGGGACAGGGGGGCTGATACAGTTCTGCGGCCTGCCAACGAGCGGAGGGGATCATCATCTTCATCATCTTCTCGCACGGTCGGGATCACGGCGAAGCGTTGCGTGTCGGCGGGGCGGTTGTGATCCTGCTGCGTCTGCGTTCTCTGCGTGTGCGTGTGCGTGTCCCCATGTCCGAGCCGGTCTTTTGCACGGTTGTTCGAATGGGCGAGCGGACGAAACGCGGCCGACGGGGGCGCAGATGCGTCGGACGAGAGTAACGGTGGCAGCGACGGCGAAGTGGTGCTTGAGGAGGTCCGAGCCCGGTGAAGAAGGCCAGAGCACTGTGGATCAGACCGCGCAGATGCCTCAGCCTGAGCAGCGCCCGCCGCCCAGCCGGCCATCCACACGAACCATCCTCTTACCGTTTCCGCTACATTTGCCCGTGCCTCCCTCTACGCCCACGCCCACCGTGCCTCTCTGCTCACGCTCTTGCCCGCGCCCGACGTCGTGCACGGACAGCGGCGGACGTGGGGANTTCCCGTTGGCCCCCTCTTGGCCCGCGTCGCGCAGATGGAATCATCGACAGGTCTCCCGCGATGTCGCCTTGCGCACCGGTCGGCGTCGCACCCCTGTCGCATGCTACGATCACGGCCTGCTTCTCTGTTCACTCGTCTGTTCACTCGTCTGTTCGTTCGCCCTGACCATCGCACACACATCGTGTTCTCTCGTCACTGGGCCCGTCCGCCGGTCAGTGTTCATCCCTCCGGTGTCCGATGCGACCAGGTCGCAGGCTGTTATAGTGCCGAACCTGGGCTCGACGAACAGTTATGCTTCGCTGATGTAATTGCTTTGAGGTTGACCGCTTGACCGTTGCTCCACTTAGGAGTTAACTGTGTAGCTGGAAGGAAGCGGAGTCATCAGCAATCACAACGCATTAGGGAACGCTTTGTCATGACCTGCAGTAAAATAGCCCACTTCGGCGGACAGCCGCCATGCGTTGCCACGATGGCGATGACGGGCAGCAGTAGCAACAATCTACTACTGACCTTCGCCGCCTTCTTTTCACGCTGATTTTCTGTTCGTTGTGTGCGCACTGAGTCAGCGATGCGCCAAACAGCGGCCATTGGCACAACCGATGATGCATTCATCATCTATCCGTGCTGCCAAATCACCGACGTCCCGCGGAAGCGCGCCTTGCGCGGGAGCACSCACGCGCCCGSACTCTAAATGGCGCTGTGGCCCTGACTCCGCCGCGGCGGAGGTCATCATCATCACCCTCATCAACTGCAGCACCCCGAGGGGCAGGGCCCCGGTGTGTGTGCGAACGCGCGCGACGGTGGGGCGCTCCTGCCCGTGCGGGYCATCACACGGGAATCTGCGATACAGTGTGTGTGGGGACAGCACCAACGAGAAGGMCGACAATTGTTGAGCCGCGGTCGGAACGAGTGCAACGCAACGCGCACGCGCACGCACACAGAAAGAGAACATCATCCTGGCATGGGTTGACCCGCTCACCTCCACCTCTTCATTTCCGAGCTCTGCCGCCCTTCTCCACGCCGTGTGCTTCTGACGCGGCTTCTGGCCTGTCGCGCAGCCATCTTCCTCTATCCAGTTTCCAGGACCCTGCACGCTCACGTAAGGCTTCCGAGGTTGAAGCCTGCGTGGGGTGAAACGGCCAGGCGCGTCGTCGCTTCCCGGCGCGTTCCTGTAGAGAAAGTGAGACCGTGGATGCGTGGGTGCGTGCGAGCGTGCATGCCGCCGCCCCTTCGTTCTTGTCGCGAATGCGCGCCCGTCAAACTTCGAGGGGGGGACGCGGCCATCAGGAGGGGAAGGCGCCAGCGTTAGGCGCGAGGGCCTAATGCTAGTGGCCAGCGCAGCCGCCACCTGTCTCGAGGGGAACAACGACAGGACCACCACAGCCGCGCTGCGTCTGTCGAGAGAACGCGGCGAAGATCGAGGCGAGGGCTTCACAGGGCATCACGCGAGCTGCGCGCTCGCGAACCTTGTCGCCCAAGCGGTGCAGCGCGCGTGGCTTCCGTGATCGATGGTCATCTGCCGGCCTGTGCTGCTCGAACGGTGTACTGCTCGGTGGTGCACGATGGGCTGTGGGCATGATGGAGGGACGTCGAACTCGCCTCGGCTAGCAGCGACAATCGTCTGCAGACGTCCAGTGGTCGGCTCGGGTCGGTCCACAGCAGCGATAGGCGAGACGTGCGAATTGGACGGGGAGGCGCCGGGCACGGTTCGTCTGCCGGGAGAGGCAGGTCTGGCTCTGGGATGTGGGCNAGAGACATGGAAGAGCTCGCCCGTGGCACAACGTGTGGGCAGATGGCTCGATGGCATCAGACACGAAACGCAGCCCTCACAGCTCGAGGAAGATGAAGACGCTGATTTGGGATCAGGCCGCGTCGTCCGGCCCTGCGCGCTGTACTACCCCATCCCTCTTCGGTGACCGGTGGTGACTGGCGACTGTAGCTTGGAGTAACCCGGGTCGCAGGTACGGTTGTACGGCAGGGGTCGCACGCCATGCACCGGTGCGCGGGTTAGAGTTCGATTGGGAGTGACTGTTACGACGTCCGGGAAACACCACGGAGGTGCACCACCTCGCTTTGGCTCTTGCCGCTCTGCTGATTCCTGAAGCCCACAGATGATAGCTCCCGCCGAGCTAGCGGATCTGACGGTGGAAGCGGACAAGATCCGTACCACGGCCATGCATCGCTGCCCGTGCCAGACGTCGGCAAGCACGGACGGACATACCGGTGCCAATGACACTTTGCAGCGAAGGGACGAGCGCGGTATGGCTTGCTGCGGGCGGCTGGCAGACTGGCACGTACGTACAGTACGGAGTGGCGCGGGCGATGTGTGCTGACCATGTGCGATTGAAGATGGCATGATTTCGAAGGGACGTAAGGCGGGGACCAGCCTGCCCGAAGAAGGGAATGCAATCAACCGAGGCGGGATGCACTGAGTGACGGCGACGGGCTGCGGAGCGATGATTGAGTTCGACTCGGAGAACGAGCGCTGCTGAGGCTGGATGGGGATCAGACAGAAATTAGAATCAGCAAGGCGTGCGACACCGAGGAGGAGAGGCTTCGCGCCGATGGCTTGCTCGGATAGATAGCCCCTTGCCTTTCTTGCACGAAGAGAGACGGTTACGGGTCGCATCATGGGCTGCGGATGGCGAACAGCCGTTTACGTTCAGGCGTTGGCCAGCGTTAGCGTTCGGGAAGAGCCAGAGGAGGGGCAGCTGGTGGCGACGAGTGCTAACTGACGTGCCAGATCGGGGGGGAGCACGTCGCAGTCGACGATGGAATCTGGCACACATCACCGCTGGCAGAGAGCGGGAATATCAGGTACGATAACTCATTACGCCCGGCCACAGCTTATCACAGCGACCCTGACCGGTGCTTTTGCACGAGCTGATGGGCGTCTCCGGTCCTGCGCCGGATGGCTGAGGGGCTCGTCAGTGGACAGTGGGAACGATCAGTGCACCCAGTGTGTGCACACTGATGGCTGATGGGCGCGGCCGGGTACAATATTGCTYACTGGCATTCTTTGGAGTCTGATCTCGAGGAGTGATATTCTGAATCGCCGGCCACACGGTTYRCGCCGGACATGATGGCTTTGTGGCATGCATCGAAGGTGGATTGGCGGGGGAAATGCAGCGTTCGCAGTGCATGGACGGTTGGCGGCTTGACAAACGACCAGGCAAAGTGCCTTGGCTGGGACTGACGGGGGACTGGGAGCAGATCGGCGAGCAGGGGACGCGCGGACTTGGGAGATTGGGTCGGAGCTGCAAGTGCGGAAAGGGGAATTGATGGGGCTGATGGGAAAACCATATTGGGAGTGTGGGATTTGACCGCCGTGAAATTGTTTTGCTGGAGGGATTGATGTGAGAGCGTGCTGGTTCGGGTGTAGCTATGCGTGTGCTGGTATCGACAGCGGCGAGATTGGGAGACGGTGCGCGTCTTGTCCTTGTTCTCTCTTTGCCTCTTTGCTAACCAGGCTCCAAAATATTTCCATCGCTGCCCTCAACCTTACCTCCCCATCCCCTGGTTCTTTTCCCCTCCCTCCGTGATCTCTTCTCATCACTCGTCCATCGTCTTCCCGCACAGCTCCCCAAGGACAGCCTTCCTCATCCAGCGTCCCCGTCATGGACAGGCCGTGCGTGTCTCCTTGTATATATACCGCTCCTATCACCTCTCACCATCATCATATCAACAGCCACTCTCCTCTCCCGGACGCCCCGTNCCCGCGACCACCACCCTTCCGCCTANGATCCCCATCGCCGTCCCCGCAGCACCAGTATCAACACCACCCTNCCCCATCTCGCGTCCACACACTCCTACTCGCAGCACACCCACCCCTCCGACCTCCAGCACGCGTACCATCACTCGCACAGCGCGTACCAGGACTACCCCAGACCTGACAGCCGTCTGTCCGACTCGCGTCTGCTGCCCCCTCCGTTGAGTACCGCCTCGGCAAGACAGTCCGGATCGCCCGCAAACAGCAGCGAAGAAGCCACGCCGCCCGCATCTCCACCCCACAAACGGTTCAAGCACGAGATTCCTGACGGGAACGGGAACGGGAACTCGCATCCTCAGACGCATTCGACGCACTCGCACTCGCATTCGCATTCACACTCGCATTCGAATTCGCTCCCGCCGCCATTCTCCTGTCACGTCGATCAGCGCTGGGTGCGTGTCCCGTCCGTCATAGGCGATGATTGCATTCCGCTGCTAACGTGCCATCTCCGATCACCTTTCTGTCCTTTCTTGTCCGTTTACCGGGTCATGCAGCATTACTCCCACGCACCCTATCCCCAATCCTTCTATCCGTATCCGTATCATCATCAAAACATGCCCCATCGCGTCGAGGACATGAATGTCGACCGGTCAATAAGGTTCGCATCGCCTCCGTTCTCGTATAAGAACGCCCGTCAACTATAACACTCCCACAGCCATCGCTCTGACGGCCACACCCAGTATCAGTTCATGCCCTCCCACCCAACCCCTCCCCCCATCGCCACCCTCCATCATTCGCCCGCTTTGTCCGCCTCGTCCCTCGAGAGCAACTCCATCTCCCCCTCCCCTCCGGTATGTCTCCCTTTGCCGCCCGTCCTTGATCCTTTCCCACCCTTTGACGCCTTCAATATCTTTATAGGTCACGCAGCCTTCCACCCCATACTACTCTCACCCGGTCCAGGCCCACTCAATGAACCAAGCCCCGCCCTACCCGTACCAGCCTAACGGTGCCATGCCCCGCTACGCTGACGACGCCTCCGCTTCTGCGTATGGCGCCCCTCCCCATGGCGTCCCTCTCGCGACCCGCAACATCCGCCCCACGATCGTCGCTGCGCAGCCCTACCCTGGCCANGCAAACTACATCATCCACACGGACGATGCCAACACCAAGTTGAGCGACCGCGTCCGCCGAAAATGTTACAACTGCCGCACCACCGACACCTCGACCTGGCGGCGGTCGAGTCTCACCCCGGGCAAAGTGGTAAGCTGTCATATACACACATCTCTTGATATGCTTTGGACGTCAGATCGCTTATTGTGTTAACATATGTAGCTCTGCAACAAGTGTGGTCTCTTTGAGCGGACCCACTCGCGCCCGCGCCCAGAGCAGTTTCCCCCGAAAGGGGNCCCGTCGTGCCCGTGAATCAGTTCAAGCAGCACCGGAACACGCCCCCTCCGTCGCATGCGCATGCTTCTGCTGCTCAGCAACAGCAAGCGGCGGCGGCACAGCAGCAGCAAGGGCAGAGGCTCCCGCCGATGTCGACGCATATGCTGCCGCCTCATCATTACTCCCACCCTTCGCTCTCCCACCCGTCACTCTCTCCGCTCATGGCTGCCCGCTCTGCGGACCCGCAGCAGTATCGCGGGAGTGGGGTCACCGAGATTGGCGCGCTTTTGAATGGCCCGCAGGAGGGCCAAGCGAAGGATGGCGCTGGATCGTCGTCCGGCGCGCCATCGGCGGGTGGTTCTCCTCAGCAGTCGCACCAGCAGGTGTCGCAGGAACAGCAGGAGCAGCCGCAGCAACAACCACAAAGCTTGAAGCGGCCTGCATCCCCTCTGGAGAGGCAGCATCAACCGCCGCCTCCACCGCAGATGCAGCAGGAGACGATTCAGCAGCACCAGCAACAGCAGCAGCAACAGTCGTCCGCTCAGTCGTCCCCGCAGATACCTCCTGCGGCGACGAACGGGGGTAGCCCGAAGGGCAGCCCGCGGACGGGCGCCGAGCGACGAGATGCTCCGACGTATCGCGCGAGCAACTAGGAAGCATAGAATGAGATGATGAACAGCCCGAGGGGATCGTCGTCGACGCCGTCGTCGGACGTCACTACGACCACATCCGTTGCCGTCAATTCTGCTGTATTTATCGTGTATTTTTTTGTTCCCGCCCTCCCACTGCCAACACGCCTGCCCCGTCTAGATCCAGCGCGTGCGTGCCCCCCCTCTTGCTGCCCGTGCGCCCGTCGTCGCCTCGTCCCGTTTCGTCGATCGTGTATCCCTTACTGCCGTTCATCGTCCGCTCGTCGTTCACCCGCCCGCCATTTCCCCGCCTGATCCGGTCGCAGCGGCAGAGACTCCCCCAACGGGCGCGCGCGACGGCGCTCCGCCAGCCGCTCGTGGACCCCGCCGCTAACTCGGACGCTACGCCCCCGACCCCAGTTTGGACTGCGACAGCGGCCCCGAGCAGTGGCGTTGATGTTCTCCCGCTCGGGAGCGGGGAGCAGAGAGGCANGGGAGGAGCCGTACAGTAGAGCCAGCCGGGCGGGCTGCTCGCGCTAGTCGTGTTGGGAACGAACGATGCCGTTCTTGGGTCTCTTCCATCCTCTTTCCCCTCGTCTTCTCCCGCTCCTCAGTACTCATCCTCCCTCCCTTCGTCTTTCCCCGACTGCGCATTTGCACCCGTCCGTCTCCCCATCCATATCCTCCCCTGTCCGTGTTCGCTGCTGCAGACTGTATCGCTTCGCGTTCTTGTCGCTTTCTTGGTTCATCCGTAATTGCTGCAATGCTATAAATTTCACCTCGATCCTCCCATCTCCCATCCCCCCACCTTTTTGTGTTCTCTTTTCTGTGTCCTCATCATGCGCATGAGCACTACCTCTATATCGCTTGTCACTCCAGTGTTGCTTCGGCCGTCATTTTGTTCCGCGGGGTTGTCGAGTTGCCGTTTGTGTCTCTCTATTACTACTACCACTACTTGCCTACACTATGCTTGTGTNCCCGTCTCTCCATCTACTGCTGCTGCTGCCATGTCGTCCTGTCCTCCCTTCTGCCAACTAAACTAAAGTACGCTCGGGTCGCCCTACTATGCTAGCGCTACGTATTCCGCACCTCTGCCGAATCCTAGCCGAACATTTTGGGGACAACGCTGTGCACGAGCACACAGCGCTCATGGACCACAACTTGAGCTCGCGAATGTGCGCGGACTGGCCGCGAACGACATACCGTACGTGAACGGCGCTCATAGCTGGCTTCGGTGACACCATCTCTCGGATTCAGTTGACCAGGACGGCAAGTTCTGCTTCCCCTCTTCCCGGGTTCCGCTCGAGCGTATAAGACCCTGATGACCACGCATTTACGCATGCGCATCTATGCGCACGCACGGACGGCTGCAGTCCTCTGTTCAAAATCAGGCGGCTGCACACTCGAGATCCCTCCCGCGCACTGCGCAGACCTCCGAGCTCAAGCTTCCGCCCTGTTACTGCTCGGACGTGTCTTCCCAGCCTTCCTGCATCCTTACTTCTCCCTTCTCAGTTCTTGGTCTGCGTTCTGGAAGACAGGGATGTCGTCAATTCATGTCCAGGGCAGCGCCCACCCCGGTCATCCTGTCATCGTGCTTTTTGAGTTCTTTTGCCACACATCATTTTGTGGTCGGCATGGACTTGTCCCGCTCGCACTGGTTCGGCAACGTCCAGGGCCTCAGGCCTCAGGTCTCAGGCTCAGGCTTCTAGGACGCCGATGGCCATGAGCGTCCACCCAGTGCAGACAGGGGGTGGCCGTGCGTTCTTGCTCGCCAGGTATCTCTATTCTTCCGTTGCACTGAAGACCTCCATAGCTCACACACACGCGCACTTCATCAATATCGCACGTAGCGCCGCCGACTGCTTCCCAAGAGGCCTCGACTCGAGTTCAGGTGCGCACCCACGGATATGATGATAGCGCTCGGTGTTGACAGGGAACCCACGAGTATCGATGCTAGGCCTGCAGCCTAGGATCCTGGGAACCCTATATTGCGATTCGGCGAATGCTGACGCGCCCACGGAGGCTAGCGCGTACTCGTGGCGGATCGAGCCGAGGAGACTTGCGTCTCGTGGAGCCCTTGAGGCCTGGGGTGACTGTGCCGACCCACTTCAATAGCAGTATGGATCAGTGCTCATCACCAATCTCTAGCTGCAGCTCCACGGCGTTACTGGATCGCCCTCGCTAAATGATACGAGTTGACAAAGAGTCCCAACATGCAAGGACGCCCGAGTCGCTGACCAAGGCTAGAATCAAGTCGCGCAGTGATTGGGCTGCTCGCTGAGCGGTGCATGGGATCTTGAAATTTCCATGGAAGACCTGCCAGTGCGCCATCAGTCCACACTGGCACCTTTCAAATAAAAAAGGTGCAGATCGCCCGTGGCAGGAAACAATAGCGAGTATATTGCACTGGCGCCGCCGCTGCCAGCGTCAAGTGTGGTCCTGGCCCGCCGCGGCATGATTGCGAATTAGGCCCTTTCCGAACGAAGCGCACGTACGCACGCACGCACGCACGCAGACAGGGCGCCGCCAGGAAAACTCCCTCGAAGCCTGATGGAGAACGTTACAGGAGCTTCTAGACGGGCCTCCTAGGATCCCTGGATACCAGACGTGAGTAACTCGTGGGTGTGTACCTCATATTCAACGTTGCTGATGCCGCCTTGAGCTTATGCTCCTTGCTAGGAGTCTGGGAACCCAGGACACGCTCGGAGAGTCGGAGGATGCCACACGGTCGAATATTAATTTCGCGGCCCTGCACTGGCTGCCGCCGCTTAACGCTGTGAATCTATGGCTGACTGCGTGTATANCANGGCTACCCCTACCCAGGCCATCACCGCTAGGATACAGGCGAGGGAAGTCCAAGTTCCTTCCACTCGCTACCCGTGCTGTATACTACTCGTTGTATACCGCAACTGTTAGCCGCGGCTTAGCGAACGCCACAACGCCGCCGGAGTTCGCGTGCGGGCGCGCGGAGACGGCGTCCGCACTGCGCGGCGGATGAGAGGCGCCTGTCATGACGGCCGCGGCGACGCTGATGCGCCGAGGGCGGCTTCGCGCTCGAACAAGCAATTCACGGCCGTATCGAACAGGTTACAGGTCCCTGTCCGGAGACAGCCCGGCGCGATGCGCTGCCCTNCCCCGCCGCCCTCGGGGTTGTGCGCATCGCGCGACTGTGTTGCCGTGGTGGGCTGCGTTCGACTTCCCTGGCATGTGGTTATGCATGCGGTTATGCAGGTGCGCCGGTCTGCAAGACTGCAACTTTGTCAGCCAAAAAAAAGAGTCTACTTTGGAGGACCGGCGCACCGTGACGGCCGCTGCATGAGCCTGACGGGGCTCGCTGGCAGTCGCCGCCGCCGGCGTGGTGGCACGGGGGTCGTGGTCGTAATCGTGCTGCGGCCATTCCGGCATCTCAGTGATCCCTTTGTGCCGTCCCAGCAGGTCGGCCRTCGAACCCTCCTTGTCGCCGCCCATGCGGCTCTCTGCTTCCGTCACCGTCGTCACTATCGTCGCCGCCGTCTCCAGGGGGCTGAGTCGCAATATGCATGGCACCCCTCGCCCTCGAGCCGCCCGCCAGCGCGCCCGTGCCAGCGTGTCTGATCCCTCCATTGAAGCTGCCCTGTACGTCTCTGGTCGCATGCATATACCCTCGACGCTCACTTCGCTACAGTATGGTGGTGTAATCATGACAGACTGAGGAAAAAATTCGCTACGCGGCAACCCGAGCTCGAGGCAAGTCTATCTCCTCGGACGGACGGATTTTGATCGTTGAACGTTAGAGGACAGGGTCCACGGCGCGGAAAGTGCCCGCGCCCATGTGGAGGCCCGTCGTTCTTTGGGCGCCGGCGCGTTGCTTGAGCTTCTTGGTCCGGCCGGTCGTCTTCAAAACTCTTCTGGGCGAAATATTTGATCGCCGCTCGCTCCGCCTGCTGGGATATCGTGGTGAGTATTTTCTGTGTACCTCGCGCACGATGCTGACGCATCTGGCTCCAGTGCTAACGAGCTGAGTCGCACAAGGCTGTAGCCTGTTAGTTGACACTGTCCCCACCGGACGCGTTATCAGCAGTAGCTGCAGCTGCGGTTGCGTCCAAGTCATGGCGTTCGGACGTAGGCATCACCAACAGCTGGCAGGTGGGTTATCAAAACTCACGGGAAGATGCGCAATGCCCGACGCGCTTCATCGAGGAACGCATGGTGCATTTCCAGGGCGCCAAATACGTCTCAATAACTCTGGATATGCCGGCGGAGAACGAGCAGGCTGTATATCGAGGCGCGGCCGCTCCGCGGCGTGACATGCGGTTCAAGTTCTCGGGAACCTACACGTCGTTTGTAAACCCTCGCCCACAAGATACCAGCACCCGCGCGCGTACTCGCAGATCTAATGGAGACGACATATCAATGACGAATGGGTACGTTTCCGAGTCAAGGTGGCTCGACGTGTGGACGAGAGAGGGCTGATACGACGATACGCACCGACGGCGTCTCGGATCTTATCACCATTGCGGCCTCGGACAGCTACTACCTATCACGCCCAATGGTGCCACGCACGTCACAATTCACAGTGCACAGTTCGCAGCTGCACGTCCAACGTACGCCGTCGGACACCCAGCCTGCCGCCTGCGGCCAGCTGGGGTCGCATTGGGTCCGATTGGGAGCAGGGGAAGCAGGGCAGTGCCTAGGTACGTGGATCCGTCGCGGCGGGTGAGTTCAATATTGCCTCGTAGGGCCATCAGCGTACTCATGCCTATCACGCTGCCTTCCAGGCATCCCACCGCCTGGGCTCGCGTGTGCGTCTGCGGACAAAGGCAGTTTCGAGCGGTACGCCCAAGTTCCAGCTCAAGGTCGAGTTCTTGTGCGTAGGCGCAGGCGCCGGTCTCGCGCGGCCGGCCTCTCGGTGCCGTTCATTCTGGGTGGTCGCAGATGCGCTGGCTTGGATCTGAGGCCCACAGTGGTCCGCCGGTTGCAATGCAATAACAATACGATGTGGGGGGAGGATCCGATGTCTGCGGGGACATAGTCTTTTGTGTTGCAGGCGTCACGGGTGGCATACAGGAGTCCGACTGGGCCCGGATACACAAGTTACTGTCCTGGAATATTGTCTTGACGGTAAGCAGGTGCCGGACAGGTCGAGCTCGGCGTAGCATATGGCTCACGTACTTCCAGGCGCTCTGCAAGCCGTTTAGCCTCAATTCAAGCACGTCATGACGTGCGCATTCGAGGATGGCAGGCAGGCTCGGACGAATGACAAAACTCTGCGTGCTACCGTCAGCCCGCTGTGAAGCAATATGTACGTTAAGCTCACTTCTGTCCCCTGCACGCTGTACGTCAACCACCCGCGTAGTCGTCGTCGATTGGACAAGCATACCCGTGTCCCGACGGAGTGCCGTGCAGCACTGTGCTGGATCAAAAGCTGTGTCGCGTCCCACAGTGGCCGACTGAGAGGCGCATCAATCTGACCACCCAGTGTACCCATACGAGGCCGCGGCCTTCGAGAGCGAGTACGATGACGGAGCGACGATCAAACAAGTGTGCAGGGCAAGAGTCGGCCGAGTGCGGCAAGGCGAGCGTCGGCTTCGTGGGTCGCGCATTTCATCACCATTCCTCAGGATCTGAACGAGGCTCCTGCAGAGATGCCTTAGGCCGTCTCGTTGCCTTTCGAACGTGGGCAGCTCGGCGACGCGTGGGCGCACGGTGATTCTATCCTGCCGGGGCACGGTCGAATCGGAGTAGCGCCGGTCGTGCCCGAGCGTGCGAGGTGCCGTCAAGGAAGGTACGAAGGCAGGAAGCCGCGAAGGCGTCCCACACCGCGCGCACTCAGGGTCGATGGGCTGGATATGGTCAAATGCACGCGCTGGGCGGCGACGGCGTATCACGCGGGCGCACGCTGTGGGCAGCCTGCGCCAGGCTGCGGGGCGTGCGCGGCCAATAGTGGTATGGCGTATGGCGTATATGGGCCTGCGTGATGGCTCGGGCTGGGAACTGATCCTGGGTGGCCTGTGTGAGGGCCTGGACGGCGTGCTTCGCTGCTTCGGCGTCGTTCTGGTTTCATTTAGCAAGTCTCCACGGAGGTCCGATAGGCTTTGAATTGCGGACAGGAGGAAGCGCGCCTTCTTGTCTGGGACACAGAGCTGGTCGTGAATGATCTTTCGTTTCCGCCGTGGGTGGGGTACGGACGGCGCGGGCGGAGTACTTCGTGCACTGATCTCCGCGCGTCTGCGTAATAGTACGTATCATCGCTATGAACGCGTTCATTGGCCCTTCAGCGCATTGATCGTCGCGCGCGATGCTGACCACTTGACAAATGGCCGCAAGGGCATCGATTACTGTCGTTCCTCATTGCAGGATCTGTCGATAGCATCTGGCTCAATGGGCTGTGGACTAGTGTGGACCAGATACAAGGCTTACCTGTTTCAGACAAGATGGGAAGCGTGGATGCCTGCCGGTCGGTCGTCTATCTGGGTCCGACTACTATCCAGTGTCGCGTCTAAGCTAGTCGTTTCCCTCGACCATACCCTGTGATGCGAGTGGGATGTAGCGGATGTAACATTGATTCGGTGCATGTCACGCTGTCCCATCAGCACCATCACCCCGCGCTGGTGTGTGCGCCTCCCGAAAGAGGCATGTCTAAATGAATACTCTCGATCGCTCCGACGGTGGCGTGGTTTCCCCTGCTGCGCACCTCCTCGCACGCCCTCCATCGGGCCTGATCGAGCTCCCCCACCCCCATCAGCCCCACTCTGCACGGCACCACGGCATCCTCCTCCAAGTCCACATGCGCAAATATGGACACCGTCGCTCACCGTCGCAGGTCACCACAACGATCGTGAGTACTGGCTGTACGTTTCTGGACGAGCTACATCGTTATCGTGCAGGGATCCCTCTCACATGGTCGATTTGGAAGGCTGGTGAAACAGAATAGCTCGTCGTCGTGGAGACCCACACGCATTGATCGCAGGTGCGAGTGAATACATCGAAGCACGGCACAGACCCACGTTGCACGCCCCTGTCCTTCAATTTGTGAGAGCGATGTTTGCGATACGCGCAGCGCGCCCTCGAATTCGAATTCAATATCCCAGGTTCTAGCTCGCGACCTGCGACGCAGCCACGCTAGCCGGGGCTTGAAACACTCTGTCCGCTCGACGCATCCAGGCAGGCCTGGTGTTCTCGACGCGCTGTTCGGCATGCTACTCGCTGGATTGTCGCACGGAGGGTCATATGCGTGGGCTGGGACGCGATGACGGGTCTGTGATTGGCTTCAGACATCCTCTTTCGTCAGCCTGATGGATAGAAGAAGTTGACAGCTGATATCCGTGAAGCGAAACGTCTCAGCACGGCAGCTCCCGCGTCAAACCACGGAGGACCGAACAGCACACTCACCTTCCCGTAACTTGTACATCTTGAAATCCCGCCAACGTCAACCTCGTTGCATGCCCATAGCGTATTCCTCACGAGGGCGCGAACTAGGGCTAGCCGACGTCGCTGTCGATGAACAGAGGCGACGTGCAGGGCCGCATGGGTGCAGCAGCAGGTACGCGATGCCAGCGCGATCCAGTGCAAGCCTGTCCTTCAATCAAATCTCGGAACCCAATCCACCGCACCATCAGACCCATCACGTCCGTGCGAAACGATCTGCACGACGAAACACGTCAACCGGGGCTTCCACAACGGGCACCGATGACTCACGCGCGGCGGGCGCGCTATGACAGCGCCGTGCGTGTCGTCACTGTCAGCGGGCAGCCGAGCGACGTCTTGGACGTCTCGCGTGCGGGATCGTGCGAGCAGAAGAGCAGCGGGGCNGGGAGAAGGCAGAGAGATCCGGGAGAGCTGGGAGGGTCGCGCGCGCGGTGTTACGTACCGCTGGCTAATCAGGGGAGCGACTGCGTAAGAGGCCGTAATGGACAGGAGCGGGAGGAGCGACGCCCTAGATCGATGGTGGTGCCACCCTCCAGCCGAAAGCCGAATAAGCATTGCAGCGGGCGGTCACCTCGAGAGATGGCGGCATGCGCCGCTGGATCTCGTGCGCAGCCCCAGCGTCGTCGGTAAGACCGACACCGCTGATGCAGAGGCGGACCCTTCCGTGCACGTCAGCGGCCTGACGCAGACGGGGAGGGCTGACTATATGCTGTCGTAAGTCGACCGTCCCGAATTTGTAGACGGGTCATTTGTGGAGAATGTGGGAGACCTACGGGATGATAAGCCAATGGGTGACTCAGGCCGTCGTGCAGACCGAGCTTGCGGTGTAACGTCCGTCTGGGCGGCCTATTCTAGCGTCGGTGAGGACCCCTAGCGTGTGTAGGTGGGGAATATATGTGGGGTGTGCTCTGTTCCAGGTACGACATGCTGTGATTGCAAATCAGGACGTAGAAGGTGGGTCAACGTACCAAAGCGCTGCTTCGGAATAGCACTAAATGGCCACTCGAGGCCAGAGTCGTCTACCAGGCGGGGTTGCCGTTCGCGTCAGCCGTTGTGATTGGTCGCGGCGATTTCGTTAGAGAGCGACTCTTGCTGCTAGCCTGCAAGAGGACAGGGTCGGCGGGAGCATTGACATGGAGTGCTATTACCAACGGCTTCCATGTCGCGCACGTACTCCGCCGCCGCCGCCGCTCATCAGCCCTGCACGCTGACAGGGGAGGCCAGGCGAGGCCTGTGTTCGCCATTCCCGCAAGCACCGCTACTGCCGGCATCGTCGTCGATAGAGGGTGCGCCGCTCCCTCCGCCCCCGCGCAGTAGCGGCATTCCCGCGGTATACCTCGCCGCAACCCTGGGGGCGAGCAAGGGCTAGAAGATTCGGATTGGAATGCTGCCCCGACCGGAGAGCCGCGACGCGCGGGGCGTGAGGCGATCAAGGGTTCGAGGGTCTCGTCGGAGCAGGCCAGATGGTGGAGCATGGCGCGCACCGGTGGACATGCGCACATGCACGCATGCATTGACGATGCACGACGACGCCCCGCGCCATCATTCCGACGGTCTTTCTTCTAAAAGCGCAGCCAAAAAAATCAGAGCAAGTATCGTAGGACGCCAGGGTCTGAATGCAGCCCCGGCACTGGGGAACGGGCCCTCTGGAGGGACAAAATCAGAATAGTGTGATGTGGGGGGCTGCGCGTTACGTACGGCATGGGAAAACAAATGCTTTCCTCATCCCCTGTTTTTGCGGGATGCGTTGCAGTTGGGCAGTGGATGCAATAGCATGATTTCGTACGGCGTTCCGTGTGGGGTACAAACGTGGCCGTGCAGAGCGCAAGAAGCTGAGATGCCGGGGCGAGGGAGACCTGTGTTGGAGGCGGGGGCCGGAGCTGATCGTCTTTCCGTCTGGCCATTGGAAGATCGTTTAGCAGCCGGCGCGTTGATGTGGAATGACGGACAGAAGACGATTGCGCAGATAGCCATGTCGCGGGATGATACACCGTGTGGTCAGACTCGCCGCCATCGTGGCCGTGCTCCTCGGTATATCATCCACCCTATGCATGTGGACTGCAAGCATCGTGCAGCCCAGATTTGATCGGCCGACGAGTGGCGATGAGTGATTCGCTAAGGCCATTTCGAGCTTGAGCAAGAGCTTGAGCAAAAAGCGGTGCGTCAATAGGCGAGGAACGCTCGAAAGTTGAACAGGAAGAAAGCGTACATCATAGATGCACATCCATATTCTAAGATACCGCACAGGCATATTGTGGATGTTCTGTTTCATTATATGCACCTAAGCGGGCAGCGAAATCATCAGCTTTCGTTGCACCTTACCGCAAACCAACTCCTGAGGAACTACGCTGAGAACTCACTTGTACACGCGCGGCATCGACTGCGTCCACTTGAGGCCGTGCCCTACATTTCTACGAAAGTTGTCAGATACTGTCGCGTACTTTCTCAGATACCTTGGAGCATGAACGTTAACCGTCACGAGGTACCCCGAGGACAAACTCTAGGCAGCATCCGTGAAGCTTGCAAGCGGACCACACAACACGCTTCAACGCGTCCTCACACGATACTGGAAGACTGTAACATCGATCACATTCATTGATAGTGCACTACGAAACAACGTAAATACTTAAGCTAGAGATGTGCCAAAGGCTGATTAACCGTACAACCAGTAGAGAGAGAAAAGCAGTTGACGGTATGCCCAGCCAAGGACTCGCGAGATCGCTCTTCTCGGTCTTTGAACCGCGCCCTGAGACGAGGCCCAAGGCAAAAACGTCTCATACGTGAGTCGAAACGCCAGCTTCAGAGACCGAGGTGACTGTAAAGCACAACCTCGACGATCCCCTGCAAAATTTATAGGTCGTGTTAAGCGCCCATGGTCCGTGCGCGGGAATGGCGGCGGGCGCTGAGTATATAAAGCCTGTGGCAGTGGACTTTGCTCTTTATCGAAAGTTACACCTCGTGGGCTGATATTTGGGACTCTCTCTACGGCCGTCGTTCGCGTCGCGCACGGGAGGGTCTTGAACCTTTCGCGAGGGAGAACAACTCTCCATCCCAAGATCGTACCGAACGCATTCTCGTGTCGGGCAGCGGCCCGTGTTGGAGATACAGTACAATTCCCTTGTATCTAGCTTTTCTCTGCAATGCACTTTTTGCCTTTATCAGGGATGACTCTCATTCAAGCGCACTGTTCGAGCAGTAGACGATTTGAACTCTTCGGGCTGGCAAGGGCAATTTTCCTGGTAACGTATGCAGTACGGTTACTTGGATGTTTCGACACCGTTTTATAACATTGAAGAAGATCCAAGTGATTTTTACAGGTCGACTCGACCCTTCGCGCACATGCGTTCAAGACAGCCAAGTGATCCACTTCTCCGACTTGCGGTGGATGGTATCCGAGATGATTTTGCCAACCATCCGGTCGGCTTGCTCCGATGGGTGCAACTCGTCGTACCTAACGCGAAGCGTTCGTTTCTTATTGTCGACAACACGCTGAATGGAACACTCACCATAGGAAGCTGTCTCTGTCCGTTCCGGTTGCGTCTGTGCACACCCCTGGGTCGCCCGTAGATTCACCCTCCTGGAACACGCAGGCGTGCACGGCGCCCGTCACGTTCAACGGTGCGGTCCCGTTCAGGTACAGCTGTGGATGGTTGAGCATGTCCGTGAACAACGCGTGCGAGTCAAATAGGCCTTCATCACAGAGGTCAGTACTACGTCAAGAGATTCCGAAACGGCATCGTACTGACCGAGGTGCGCGCCGTGCAGCTGGGGAGCGAGGTCCTTGAGCATCAGCTCCGCGATCGCGTTACCTGACCTCGTCAGCTCTGCCATGAAAACGCTCCAGGCCGTGGTGTTGCGTGGGCCAGTCCAGTAGCGGTTGGGATACGACTCCGGCGTATACATCGGAGCGTGTTCCAGCGGGATCATCTATCATTCGCTGAGTATTGCCACAAGGATTAGGATTAAATCGCGAGGAAGCCGGGCTCACGTTCTGGAAGACGAAGTTTCTCGCGCCGGACGCGTACATGACCTTCACCCAATTCACAGCGCACGACACCGTGTCGACGACACTCACGCCCGGAGGCTGCGAACCCGTCAGAAGCGCATTCGCGCCGACGTCGTTCGTCCCAATCCACAGCGTGTAGATCGTCTCTTCCGGGTTCAAACGGAGCGTGCCGTTCGACTTCTCGGCGAAGTACAGTGGGAGCTGGCTCTCGAACACGGATGGGAATGGACGCGCGGTGAGATTGTTGGAGCATGTTGCGCCAGACTTGGCGAACGGGAAGAGCTTGAAGTGACCGTCCTGGGCGGCGTATACAGGCCATACTATACCGCCGTCTGCATGACCATCCTACATGATCATCGTAAGGTGAGCTCCCGAACGTCATGAGAGTGCAAATGGGAACGCTTACGACATCCGTATAGGAGTCACCAAAGGTAACCAAGTTTTTGATTTGACCTGGCAAAGGACCGGCGGCGAGCGCGGTGAACGCGGCACTACCGTAGAGGACCAGGGTGGTGAGTATCCTGCCGACCATCGTGCAGAGGTACGTCTGTTCTACTATCTCGCGCCGCAAAACAGCTCATCTATATACCCACCCTGCAGTCTATTTTTCTCTCAATTATGTACGTGAGCTCACCTCAGCGCCATCATCTGACCACCTCCGCTGGCCGCACGGGATGCCGCGGAAGGGTTGAGAAAGGCGGGAAGGTGAGCACGCTCAGCATCGCGGATTTACAACTCGCCGCTTCTCCCCTGTCTACAGCCGTTCTGATGGCGCGGACCCAACGCCTGCGCTCGCATGACCATCGTGCACGGACCGCTACAGAGACGTGGTCGGTGCACGACGGTGCGTACGGGAGTGGGCCCGAAGTTTCACCTGCGGCTTCTCCGGAGATGCGCTGGTCACGAACAACGTGATCGCAAGTCACAGAGACACGACTCACCAAGTGATCGTTTCCGAGGGTGTAAAGTGAGCTTAGCTTCAAGAGGGAAATCGCTCTGAGCGATGTTGCTCTTGGCACAGCCAATGTGGCTCTGATCGCCTTCTCTTGGTCAGGGTGAGCAATATCCTTGGTAGACTTGAATAGACTTGAATACGATTCTCACTCCAAGATTCAGGCTGTATTCGACTAGCTGCATGTAACGATCACCGTATATCATTTCCTGGTATCATGAAAGCACACATAATACCCAAGTACAACCGATCAACTGTATCCCAGAAACCCCAAAAGAGACATCATATAACCCGTCTTCGCGAGATGACTGTGTTGGACCTGAAGGCGCGCTTCGCCTTGGTTTCCTGCAGATGTGTGAGTTCCCGGCTGTAGCGTATCGACAGAAGGCTTACCACTCTGCTCTAGCTTAGGCAGTGGAGACCAAGATGGAGGCGGTGCCGGGGGTGTAGCAGAACCCGCCGTTGAGGCCGGTACCGCACGAGGCGAGGTCGCTGCAGTCGCCGTTGCAGCCGGCGGCGTCGCAGAAACCGATGTCGTTGGTAGCGGCAATGCAGACCGTGCCRGGGGTGGCGAGACAGGTCGCGCCGCCTTGGTAGACGCTGCAGCTGCCGCCACAGATGGGGCCGACGCGCTTGGTGCAGTAGGTGACCGTCGTGGTCTGGGCGGAGCGCTTGATGAGCGGGTTGAACGGCTCGCCGATGAAGGTGAGCTCGGCGTCGGTGTTAGCGAGCCAGTGGGCCATCTCGGCGTCGCTGATGATGGCGGAGAACGTCGGCTCGGACTGCGGTGTAGTGAGTACAGGTCAGTCAAGCGGATCCAGCTGGCATGTTTCGTAGCACTCACAGTGGTCGGGACGGCCACAGCGACGGAGGCGAGAGCAGCGAGGGCGAAGAAGACGGTGGAGAACTGCATTGTTGGAGATGAGAGAGGTGCTTGGAGAGAAGCTAGTAGTGAAGCTGGTGAGGCTGATTTCACTGCCGTTCTGCTGTACTTCTAGCCAGCTTTTATACCCGTCCTTTGCAGGCGCTCCTCAAGCATTCCAAAATCAACATGATAACCAAATATGTGCAGGAGGGACGTTGCCCCGGTGTTCCTAGCAGCACTGTGTAGGCGTGGCGACCGACGCCTGGTATGTCGGCCCTGAATCTCAATTGAAATCGGCTTTGCCTCCCCCGGCAGAGCTTCAGCTGACCTACAATCGTGCTTCTCGATGTAGTTGCTACAGGCACTTGTGGTCCTGCCTACACGACTGTACACGACTGTCACTTATTCTTCGTAGCCGCGTACCTTGGCGTCGCACCCGCTTCGTCCATTCCTTCTTCGCCGGTAAGCAGAGCTATACTCGTCTCTCACACTTACCCTTCTTTTCGTCGTACAACAACATGCCGTCGAGCTCGCTGCGTCGGGGATGCACCGCACGGTGCCTCTCAATGCGACTGGCCGGTCCTTCATGTTCCGACCTCTAGGCACTTAATGCAATCCAATAGAATTACCCCCGTCTTCTCCGTCCTGGGCAGTTCCTCTTCGCATTCTGTTCTCAGGCCACTCTCCAAACCGGTCGGCATGACTCAGCTCCGCACTCGGAGGGTCGCTCAACGCTCGGTACAGGTAGATTCAATTGAACCTGGACATATGACGGGCCCGTATCAGATACGGCTGTGTTCAGCCATCAATGCACCCTGGGTACGTCGGTGGGACTATCGCGTCGTCTCATGTCTGCTACTCACTCGATCTCCATGAAATTAGATTCTCACTATCGCGGTAGGGGAGGACATAGAACAGCCATTCAATATACTACTCTAGATGGGAAGAATCTAGCAGCCCTCGCCAATCGACTACAGAGTATGCATTTTCCATCGTGAGAGATTCTACCAGTGGATGCTGAGTTCGCAGGTACTCACCTGAACCTACAGGGGAGAGACTACGATAGACTGGGTGCCGGGGGTAAAGCAGTATCCGCCATTTAGGAACGTCCCGCACAACGAGAGCGAGCTGCAATTTCCGTCGCACGACTCCTTGTCGCAAAATCCAACGTCTAGCGAAGCTGCCATGCACTCTGTGCCCGGCGCGTCGATGCATGCGGCACCTCCGTTGTAGACTGTACAAGAGCCTCCGCATGCGTTTCCAATCCGTTCGGTGCAGTACACTAGGAAGGTGTTTTGAGCGGAGCGCGGCTCAAGCGGGCTGGAACGTGCGCCGACAAAGTTAAGTTCGGCATCGGTCGTTGCAAGCCAGTGGGCCATCTCAGCATCGCTCATAATGAACCCCACAGGCTATGCGTAATCGAGTTCAGTAAGAAAAGTCAGCGGGCCGCCTCCCCTCTAGCACGTACTTTTCCACTGAATGCGATCTGTCAAACAGGGCGTTAATACCGGCTAACGCATGTAAGCCAAAGGACGTGGTATTTACTGCGGCGGGGCTAGCGACGACCGCGGCGCGGGACATGAACATGGTACCCAGGACGGAAGCCGTGTAGAAGGCAGTTGAGAAGTACATGGTCGCCCCGGGACGCGTCGGAGAAAGGGGACGTAGGCCGTGCAAGTTGAGGTGTCGGACGGGCTGCCCTTGCGCCCGCTGTCCCTCGGGTCATATATACCCGCTCTCTTTAGACACTGGCTCTTCTTCGGCATACCACGCTTCTCTCCATTCGAGAAGGAGGACCTGTCGTACAAGGATGCTTCAAGGGCGACAGGAGCTCGGGGTGAAGCGCACCCCGTTCAGTGAGGCTTCATACTATTTGCATTGGCGTACCTCGACTGCCGTAGACGAACCACTCTGAGCCGACTAGAGCTACTCAGGTGATCAGGCCATCTTGTGCCTGTACAGGAACACGAGGCTGGTATATGGAGAGAGTCCTGTACATGCTCGGAGTGGATGCTGCGAACGATCATACGGCATGACCGGTGGTTTGTGATCTGGACTGCAGATATTCCATATGGTCTAATAGAGTTACGTCCGTGTTCTCCGTTATTCAGTTTCCCTCGTCTGTGTTGTTTCCTGATCCTCTCTCAGAGCGCACAGTGGATTAAACAGCTTCCGCTGTCTGAACGAGGCGCTTTCATATGGCTGGAACACACGTTTCACACCGCGTTTGGGCGAGACTTGCCCGTGTGGCATCACGACGGTAGGTTGAAGGTCGTTGAGCCAGTTCAACATCCACTCCACCGGAATCACATGCAATCGACTGGACACTGTCCGTTGCTTACAAGCGACACCTTCGAGCTCTCGAGGAAAGTTTTCGCAACAGTTCATCATGCGACTCAAAGAGATGTAAGATACGAGTGTTCGCGCACTAACACAAACTAATTTTGAAAGGGTAAGCCACTCGTACGACTCGTAAGTCCCATCGTTGCGATATGTAGGATCTATCAGATGCTCACCAACGTCTAAATAGAGGCAATAACGATCGACTCGGTGCCCGGGGTATAACAGAAGCCGGCATCCAGTAGGGTCCCGCATTGTGAGAGCGAGCTGCAATTCCCATTACACCCTTTTTCGTCGCAAAACCCAACGTCCTGCGTTGCCGACATGCATTCCGTGTTTGGTGCATAGATGCACTGCGCGCCGCCGTTATAAATCGTGCATACACCTCCACATACGTTCCCTGCTCGCTTGGTACAGTATGTGAGGTAGGTTGTCGGAGCGGAACGTGGCGACAGCGGGTTCGGTGGTTTGCCGATGAAGGTGAGTTTGGCGTCAGTTGTCGCCAGCCAATGTGCCAACTCTGCCATGCTCATAGTGAACCCTGTTGACTACACCCATTTCAATTGCACTGCGAGTACGGTGGCCGTGAACACCCACATTCGAGTCGTTGCCAACGGATATCTGAAGGAAAGAAACGGTAAGCATGACATCAGGTCGGGAGAGCTCAGGGATAGGCCTCACTGTTTCACGGCTCGTGATGACAGCGGCACGAGTCATCATCGCAGCCACCGAAGTCACAAGGGTAAACGAGAATGTCGAGAAGTGCATGATCTTTCCGAACAGTGTCGGGGGAAAGGACAGACGGGTTTTTGAGGCCTAAAGGGCCGGGCAGCGAGCTGTCATCCTCGCGCCCGCCGTCCCCCGGTTCATATATGTGCGTGCTATTCGACCCCTTGTCCTGAGGGCTGCGCTTCTCTGCCTCCCAGCTGGTGAAGGAGTTCTGCCGAGTGATGCCCTTTGCAATGCTGCGGACCAGTGCCGGAATCAACGTCGACGGCGCAGGGATGCATATATGTCCGTCATGAGTGGGCGAGCCCCTCGTTCGAGTGCTATTTGTAGTACAGCAAGAGTAAGTGGAGTCCCCGCGCCTACTAGGGCTTTCACCAGCTGACTAGTGCGTCCCTCGTTGGTCGAAGATGTCAGTGAAGTCGGTCTTTCGTGTGCCTGTGAATGATTCCAAGGGGGAAAGACCCATGAGGACCGCCGCTCTTCGCTGTCAGTCGGTTCACTTCATCGACGACCTTGAATGCCCCTTACGGATCTAGCGACTCACAACCTGTGATCCCACGTTTGGGGCACTCCCACCCGCTCTCGGTATCCCGCTATGCAGTTGTAGGGCGTACCATCGCGTCCGGCACCCCTTCGCTTACCGCTCGGTACCACTCCCGCCGTGATAAAGCCGATGGACCAACTCGCTGCATGCCGATGTGCCTGTTCATGCTCTTGAGCACCGTGCATCCTACCACAGATCTACACTCTCGTTCGTTGAACTTTTCATTGATGCGGATGGCAGTGAGAGCTACTCTGCGGGTCACATGGTGGATATGTCAATAATCTGATGCTGATGGAGAGTAACTGACGTACCCGACTCGGAGTGCTCAAGGTACGAGCATCCCTGTTCATCATACCGAGTATAATCAAGCCCCCGGCAGCGTCGAGGCCATGGACACGATGCTCGGACAGCCATGGCCAATTGCCCTTGATTCCTATATGAACGTGCCTCAAGCTGCACTTGCGGGGTCGTCCCTCGCTCGGCCTGTGAGAAAGTTGCTCCCGCTCTACTCAAAGACAGTGATTCGAGGAAAAGAACAAGTATAGCGACGGTTCCTGATAGGTGCAGACTGAGGCAGCTGTACATGGGAGAAGGCCCCAGACTGCCAGATGGACCGCAGAATGGTTCCTCTTCGTCGGCGCCATTCTAGGTCGGTCTTTGCGGACTCTGTGCTGATACTTCCTGGGGTGGCGCATTGAGTCCACTGGCAACGGGTCTCGAGGACGTATGAGAACCATCATGACCGTAGACTGAGATCTACCAGACCTTGATCCCACGATAGCCGCCAGAAGTTATATTAAACCCGGCGTTCTTCTCTGCCTCGGGGTATATACACTTGCAGGTCCTGTGAGAGCAGTCTTATAATGAGAGGGTTCTAGGATATATACTGAGGTATCCAGACCTCAGGTACAAGTTGTCACGAGCTTGTTTGAAGGGACCGGCATCGCTCGGGCCTTCCGGCGGCAGCAGTTTGAGATGCACCAATCCCCGAGACCGAGTCGGATGCCGCTGTATGCATGTCAACGCTGTCGTTAGGTAGAGTGTCAGCGCATATGTAGATAGGATCACCATCTGAATAGGGCCGGTCATAGTCGCCGCCCCGATATCTCTTACGGTAGCAGCTGATGCTTGTGGCCACTACGGCCCGTCAAGTATTAGCTGCCTCATAGCCTGTCACTGGGTTGAATATGTTTCCAAAATGCGCTGGAATCGAGCTGAGAATCATGAGAACTGAACAAAGCAGACTGCGGCACTGAGAGTGAGAGGGTTGCAGGACTAGGCGAACAGAGTCCATCGGACACTGAGATGGCGGCACAGTATTGTGGCAGTGTTTTCGCACGGACATTGCCGAGAGCGCATGGCGCGTACGCTCAGCGCTCCAGAAGTTGGCGCGGTTGACCACACTCCGCTACTTGCATTGCGCTTCCGTCTCGCTAACTCTCCTGATCTCAAGACTTGGCGCGGTTAAGTGCTGGAGACATCGTATCAAATCATGCGCGATACTATACAACCATAGGTTCTGATCTACAGTTTCCTAGCCTAGGCTGAGGTAACCTTCTTCCACGACTCGCGAGAGGCAATGTCTTTCCACCACCTGCAGTAATTCATCAGCTCGCGCGTACCCATGGTGGATCATTTACGATCCAACAAACGCACCTCGTCACGTTGGGCCACCTGCCTGACACGAGGTAGTCGATGCCCTGCTTCTCGAGCAGTGCGCCGTAAGGGAGGTGGAAGAGATCTGCAAGGGTGAACTCCTGAAATCAAAGGTCAGCATCATAATTAGTGGTTGACGGATACCAATGGACTCACATCCCCAGCGAGATACTTGGTCTTGCCGAGGATGATGTCGTACGCGGCCAGCTTGCCCTCAAGAGTAGTCTTCAGCTCTTCTACAACAGCGGAATCAGTTTTGCCACCGAACATTCTACATCAGTGCGACTTTCAGCAATGCAATTCATACAACCGAAGATCACGACGTACGGTTTGAAGATGTTCTCGCGGGCAAGGCCAGATGCGTAAGGGTCAAAGTTGCAGAGCTCGATGGAAGCCGCCTGCTCGAAGAGCGCAGTCTTCTGGACGTCCTTGGGGTCCGGGATGAGCTTCCCGACGCCGCCGTACTTGAGCGCAATGTAACGCGCCATAGCGCGGCTCTCGAACAGCTTGAAGCCCTCGTCATCGAGGTACGGCACCTGGCCAAAAGGTTGAGTGGCCGTGAACTCAGGCGCCTTGTGCTCGCCCTTGGAGAAATCGATCGGCACGATCTCGTACGGCACGCCGAGCTCCTCGCACACAGTGCGCACCCGGTTGGTGCAGGTCGACATCTTGTTACCATGGATCTTGAGAACCATCGTGAGAGGAGTGCAGGTGAGTGAAGGTGGAGAAGAGCGGAGTGGGTATGGGCGGAGAGGTGTTACGCAGTCTGAGGGATGTTGCTAACGACGGGGGCCTTTATACGGAGCGGATGGCCCATCATGCCTGTAGAAAGCGCTCGAAGCATCCAAGAGCACTCACGGTGCTCGCTACACCCTTCCGATCGAGTGCCAGAAAGCAAGCACCTGCTCCGCGCGCCGTCGTGCGACCCATCGTGAGGTTGTTTGGCGGGATCCTTCCCCGCTTCCCCCAAAGGGCGTTAATTGCCAGAATCGCTATCAAGCTTCGTTGAACCTTGGTAAGCCTTGTCGTTGCAATTCAGTACAGGTGTGTCATCTCGAGTGGGTGTTGATCCAGCTCCTGATCATAGGAAACGGATCGCTGTCCATGGGGTAGTCTACTGGCCGTACGTAGCTGGCAGCCGTCTTACGGCCGGCCTCTCTGTCATGCGGCGTAAGATAGAGTACTCTAGCTGCAATCGCCAACTCCATAGTGACAAATATCCCAATGACCCATTTGATCAGCCGATTCAGCCCTGCAATTTCGTGTGTACCCGCTACCAAGTGGGATGATCCGGCGGCCGCGATGAGTGCGCGGTGAGTCGGACGTGACCTGGAGTCCTGGACTGACCAGGTCACAATCGATGCCATTGCATAACACAGGTCCAGATCTTGCGCCTTCCCAGAATCCACGTACACATTCAGTCAAGCTTTGGTAACTTGATCAGTTCCCGGTCAGTGTACTTGGTACTCCACTTCCGCCTACTGTCAGGTACTGTCTCGCCGACTGTCGCGGTTGACACTCATGCTTGGCGTTCGCGGCATCAGCTTACTCAAGCTCACTCAGCCCCCGCGAGGGCATCACACAACTTGCTGACGTATTCCATTCATGTTGAATCATGTACGAAGAAGGGACGTGTACTCTACGCCCGCCCCAGCCTCAATAGGCCTGAATGCAGCCTCCGAAGCAATTCATCCGAGATCCGGATTCTCGGACGAGCTCTTCCGGCTTGAATCATACGATATATTATCCACTACCTCCCGGTTGAGTAGAATCAAGTGCCACAAAGATAGCTACCTTCCTTTGCATTTTCAATTTGTTCACCGTGTACGTATCGAGGGCAGCGGTAAAAACAAACGCTTAGAACGAGATATAAAAACGTCTGACGAGAGTGGGATTCGAACCCACGCCCTTTCGGACCAGATGCCAATCGAATGATTGCCTTAGTCTGGCGCCTTAGACCGCTCGGCCATCTCGCCTTCAAACCAAAGAATAACGTTACATTAAGTCCCGGTGTTGAGCTTGTCATGACGTCTGAACTAAAGCGAAATTTCTCGCCTCTCTAGACTGCCACCTTCTACTTCCTCCCGATTCCCAGGTAGTATAGTGACCGTACTCATGCACCGGGTCACCGAATCTAGGGCCTCGTTTTGTTGACCATCATACTTCACAGGTGGTGACGGAACTGTGTTAGAAAATCAAGACTCCAAACGCAGTCCGTCGTTTAGAATTGGGTGGAAGAGGGTCTCCACATTAACTTTTTGGAGACCATCGTCACGATCTCTGACTCGGTACGCTCCTAGAACATGATTCATCTAACGGTGATGGCTGCTACTGGCGGGGCCGGGCAGCACTCAGGCCCTGCAGAGAGCGACCTCAGCAAACATCCGAACCAGGCAAACAGCCCACCGTCGAACGAAATTCTCTCACCTTTTTTGGTGCCTCTGACCTTCCACGAGGCTCGTATACAGAATCCCACTCCTCATCTGAATCAAGGGCCATGGGTTCTGTATAAACTACTTTAGCTCCATCGGATTCGGAGTAGGGTGGTGTGCTCTCGGCGTCCGGTAAGTCTTCCAGCACATCGTCCACGTCGTCAGCCCACGACCGAAAAACAGGGACGTGTGGGCGCGAAAGGCGCTGTCGGGAGGCTCGCCGAGACGCGGATCGTGGGTTGGAGCGGGTGCGAGAGCGAGCGGTAGGTGAGTTTCTTGACCGCGAACGCGCACCAATGCCCGAGTATTCTTGTAAGGATATCGGTCGTGTAGGCAAAAGGGTATATGGTTTCACGGGTGGCGAGACAGGTATCAAGCTGGTTTCTACCTCGGGAATCAGGACGTTTGGATTTGACAAGTGGTGAGGAAGCATTCCAACTACTCTGTTATCAACCACAAGTTTGCTGATATGATTCAAGGTAAGGGCACGTTACCTAAATCTTCCGTCACCGATATATTGGGCCTTGTGCTCTCAAGAAACGCAGATATATCCTCCGGAAGCAATGGATTAGAGTCCTATCACCAAGGGTGAGTGTCCCTGAACCACAAACTCGACTACGGTGATACGGAATCATACAGGATGGATGGCACGCAAATCTCGATCGCATGCGAGTGCGCAGATGGTATGTTCTCCGCTTCGCTGTATGTCTACTCGTCAGTGTTCAGGTTCGTATAGGATACTAGTTGCTTACCGTCAGGATATATTCGAGCAGGTCATCGAGAGGATCCTTGGTCTAGTATCGTGAGTCATCGGTGACCTAGAAGAGCTTTCAGATACTCGATGCTGACTACGTACCCTTTCAGCAGACGGAATTTTCTCTATCATCGGTGACAACATCTCAAATGAGTCTGAAGGCGATGACTTCACGGCAAAGCTTGCGGGAGGGTCCTCCTTTAACGTGCGCAAGGAATTCGGGGATCTCGACTGTCCAAGAACGCCGCCCTTCGCATCTGGTGATCCTCTTGGAGAACGATGAGGACTATGTGGGCGTTCTCCAGCTGCCCGTATGACCTTTGGTGGCAGTATTTTCCGTCTCTTAAGCTTGTAGTAATGCAGGAAGACGCATTGATCATAAGCAGGCTCTTCGCTCCCCGTGGTCAAGGCAGAGGAATGCGGGCCCGTACGATGCTCCAGCGACATGGTCATCTCCCGTGTCGCCGACACAGAGAAAGTCGCTTTCGCTAGAGGACCGAACTCGCCGCCGAATGACAGCTCACCCTCCCTCGCCTTGTGAGTCGCTGCTGCGAGGGCCCATTCCGCGGTCTTGATCGATCCAGAAACGAAGATGATATCGTCTTCTTCAATCTCCAGCCGAAATACATCGCGCGCGAACATGTACCAGCTCTGATGGTTGGATAGGATATACTGGGTGAGATCGCGGCATGGATGAAGGACCTCACGGTTTCCCGGTCGTTTGAGGACGAGTATAGCTGCTTGCTCGTCCGAACACTTGAAGCGTACACCGCCGCTAGCACCTGGATTACTGAAGCCCAGGTCACTGAACACGACGCATTTAGCACAAATCAGACACTTCGAATAGAGTGGTGACACTCACGTAGATGCCTCTACGCTGAATGCGGTGACGTTCTTGCTACACAGAGGCTTTGGTTCGAGTACGCGCGGTCGGCGATGGATTAGTGCTTCTGGGTACGCGAACGGCTGATAGCCATCAGGAACTCCATATCGTGCGTTGACTGGGTGGTCCGCCGCCAATGTCGCGTTGAACAGGCGGTAGAATCCTCCATCGAGTATGTATCCCACGTCTCCGATAAGCACCTCGCCCGCCTCATTCGGCTCGGGCTCCCACAGTGGATAACCATACCCACGCTGGAGCATGAGCTTCGTGTATACCTTACAGGCCGTCTCCATGTCCTTAGCAGGTCGTCGCCGGCTTCTGTCCACCACGACGCGAAGTTGGATGCGAAGGGAGATCAAGCTCAGGCTGAGAAAATCCTAGAAGCCTCGGAAGGCAGCGTGTGCGGGATATCTTCGACTATATCGATGATCATGAGCAGCGCTTCGCTGACCGCCGGACGTATGGCGTTATGGCATCATGGCTGTGCGCTTGCACCGACTGAGCCACGCCAATGAGACTAGTATCGCGAAGATCTAATAGAGTACGTCAGCGGATGTAACTTGGCAAGGAACTACACTACATATAGACTTCAGTGCTCGCCGCCTTAGACCTGTGTCGTGAATGTCGCCAAAGCGAGACTGCAGCTGACCATAAATCTCAGCTGTGGATGTCACTCCGAAGTCGTACTGAGCGGACTCTTGAGGGCTGGAGTCACACAGCCATACTAACTTCGTCTCACGGACCGACTCAGTTACTGCACTTCCTTTTGAAGGACAGTCCGGGCCGAGACACCCGCGGTCATCAAGTAGTCAGGACTCAGTCGGTACCGTCACCGTCATCTTGAGCCTTCGGAGAACCCGAGAGATGCTAGGAGCGAAATTCGGGCGATGTGCCCCGTGGTGGTATGATACAACGTAGCTCTGTTGGGCACTACGTAGACATCTCTAGTACTCGTCACATAACAACCAATCTCACATCCAACTCGTCATCGTCATCAACATCAAGGGGCGTAGGCAACAAACGTGTGGAGGCCACCGCTCCTCACAGCGACCAGCGCAGAACCATGTGGTCACTGATCATCTTCAAGAATGTGGTCGGGAAACGGGATCGTTCAAGTTCACGCGCAGTCCGCGGCATCGCCGTCCTCGGAGTCGTCACCGCCCGCTGCAGATGAGCCCGACGCGGGGGGCGCAGCAGAACTACCGGACGGGGCAGAGCCGCTAGCACGAGGCTGCTGCGTGATGTCGACGAGCTGCTGGCCGTCGGGGATGGGGCCGCTCGGGTTAGCAGGGCACGAACCCGCAGGGCTGACAGGGGAGGTGAGACCGAAGGGGATGGTGCCGGGGCTGCCAACCTTGACGCCGCCGACGAAGGTGTCCTGAGAAGCGCCTTGGAACTGGCACTGGAAGAGACCTTGGAGCTCAGCGTTCTTCGGAGCCCTCTGGCAGTACTGCACGGCCTGCGACGTCGGCTGGATCATGAAGATGCGGTTAGCCGCAGTCAAGAGTTACACCATAAGATATGATACATACAGTGTTCCTAGGCTGCTGCGCGAAGATCTGTGCAAGCCTGATCATGTCCGGGTCGTTGTTGAGCTGCTTCGCGAGGTCAATCATCGCATCCGCAGAGTCTTGCTGGGCACACGGATCTGCCGCAGCGAGGAGTGTGGCGAAGGCAGTAACAGCGATAGGGTTGCACTTGTCTTGGCCACCCGCCTTAGTCTGTATATGATGAACATCAGTGAAGATCAATCTCGTCCTGGATCTCGAGATCACGCACGCAGGCATCCTCCCAGGGAGTCGCAGCCGCGACGGTATCCTGTGCGATACGCTTCTTCATCGCGCCGCGCTTCCTCGTCTTGGGTGCACAAGTGGCCGTGCTCGCTGGGGGAGCGACCGATGAAGCAGGTGCCGCAGACGACGCCGCAACAGATGAGGCGGGAGCCACAGACGACGCCGCTGGCGCAGAAGATGCAGGAGGGGCAGCGGCACCAGAACCACTCTTGATGTTGGCCAATCCTGGGTCCTGGGTAATGTCGGAGAGCTGTTGCCCATCAGGAATAGGGCCTGATGGGTTCGCAGGGCAGGATCCAGGAGGAGAAAGGGGAGCGCTGAGGCCGAAGGGAATGGTACCCGCGCCGCCGACCGCGACGCCACCGACAAAGGTGTCCGCCTTCGCGCCCTGGAACTGGCACTGGAAGAGGCCGTTGAGCTCTGCATTCTTTGGCGCCTGCTGGCAGTACTGCACAGACTCGCTGGTGGGCTGTGAGGATGATGAATCAATTGAGGGCACGGTCGGGGCGGGAACTCTGCGGGGATGACTTACCGTGTTGCGAGGCTGTTGGGCGAAGATCTGAGCAAACTTGATCATGTCGGCGTTGTTGTTGAGCTGCTTGGCAAGGTCGATCATGGCGTCCGCTGAGTTCTGCTGGTCGCAGGGCCCGGCCGCGGCCAGAAGGGTGCTGAAGGCAGTCACTGAAATGTTGCTGCACTGCTCGCCTCCACCGGCCGCGTTCTGAATGAGGAGATGAGGTCAGTGAGTCTCGCCAGCGTAGCGAAGTGAATGCGTACACAAGCGGCCACCCATTTCTGCGTGGAGGCAGAAATGGTTTGGGCGATACGCTTTTCCAACGGCACAGCGTTCGCGGCAATCGCGGTGAGGGCCACGACCAGACCAGTGGAGAACTTGACCATGTTGAGTATGAAGATGAAAAGAGAAGGGTGAAAGTGCCTGGGATGAAGAAGATTGGAGGACAAAAAAAGAGGTCGAGCGCAGCTCGTAGGAAATGAAGATTGGAAGAAAGGACGAGAGAGAATGGGGGAGCAGAGACGGCGAGACCACGTTATATATGTACTTGGTCGTGCATATGATTTGAGGGCACTGATCTTGACCATGGAGACGTTTCCAAGAGCCCAGAATGCAAACCGGGATGGCCTGCAATCGTGAGAACTGAGGCGGCAACAGCGCTGATGCACCAGGGTGGAGGATGATGCAGGTCGTCGCGGACGTAGTTCGATCGTACCTACGAGAGGTGCATCAACACCGCTCCTGAGCGAAACGCGGTGAAAACACGGTCATGTGGTCGCGTATTTGCTTGAGACGGCAATCGTCAAGGTCGCTGTTTTGTTGTGATGCCCGCAGCTGTAGGTGTTACATCCTCGCTGTGCAAGCTGTTCAGAGAGCGACGACAAAGACCGATGCATGTGGAGCACTTGCCCGAGCCCGCCGCCATTGTTGAGGATTGGTCGAGCAGGTACTGATTAAATATTCATTCCAAGGGCCTGTTTGGCCGATGTCCGCTCGTGGCCCTGAAGCTGCTGAAATCGAAGTAGGGTAGTAGGGCCGGGTCGAGTTCCTAGAGCGACAAGGTATGTTATAAGGTGTATGTTGAGCAGCCTCGTCTATGCCGTCGTTGCACTAGTCGGCTGTGCCGCTGTAGGGCCTAAATGCAATTTGTTCAAATTGTGGTAACGAATGCGTCAGCCGTTGCGACCAGTGGCAGGTGCAGTATCACAATGGCGAGTTCTGCGATCGTGAACCTTGCATGCCAGAATACTAAGCACGGTAGCATCTCATGCTCTTTGACCCCGAATTGAAGAGGCGGAATCCTAACTGTGAGCCTTGTGTCTGTTTTCGATGATGACGGTCGAGAAGGTCAAACGTCGTAGCGGCCCTCGCACTCGTTATTGATGACGGTGAACGTTACGGAAATGAAAGCATACATCTTACGGTGTTACAAGGCGAGATGGCCGAGCGGTCTAAGGCGCCAGACTAAGGCAATCATTCGATTGGCATCTGGTCCGAAAGGGCGTGGGTTCGAATCCCACTCTCGTCATACATTTTTACTGCTCACGCGAGCATCGTGAAGGTTGAGGAGTACTTGCTCCTCTCAGGGCTTCAAGCCAGCTATCGTGACTGCAAGTTTGTGCGTTTGTAGGTGCGGTACTTAGAAAAGCAGCGCACACATCTCGATTCAAATTCAAGGTCTGGTCGGATAAGATCCAACACTCTATAAACATTACGTCCATTCTACAAATAACTCTCTGTTAGTATATCGGTTAGTACACGCGCCTGTCATTCAACATGACCGCGCGAAAGCGGGGTTCGACTCCCCGACAGAGAGATTACTTTTTCGCTCTTTGCCCAACATCCGACAGCGACTCGCGACGCGGAACGTTGGTCCGCTTACAACTCGACTTCATCCTCCTCNCC
>JAPEVG010000041.1:126696-148708 GCA_029747595.1 Trametes cubensis
CNNACATTCCACATTCCACTCGAGCCAAGCTTCTTCAGTCTTTAGGGCTGCAAGCTTTTCCTAGCAATTTCAGACGTGTCCAAGCCTGCGTCTTGCTCTAACTGTGCTCGGCAATGCTCCGTCTGACTGCTGCAAGGACAATCCCTCGCAAACCAATATCCTCAACGTTCATTGCCCGACGTGCCGCTTCCACATCCTCACAGCAAACGCAACAGGCTGGTTCATTCGCTCGTACAGCTGCTTATGCCTCTCTCTTTGTAGTCTCGACTGGTCTTTTTGCAGTCTACTACTCTGACTGTCGTGCGGCACTCCAYAAATACATCGTCACTCCCGTCATCCGGTATACACTCGACCCAGAGACGGGCCACCGTCTTGCTGTAAAGGTTCTCGGATCTGGTCTTGCCCCCAGAGATCCCCTACCGGATGACGATGTTCTGAAAGTTGAGGTACGTGCATACGTTGAACACATAGGACTAGACCGACATACCGAGGGATGCTAGCTCTGGGGCGAAGAGTTGTCAAGTCCAGTGGGTCTTGCTGCAGGCTTCGACAAGAACGGCGAGGCAATAGATGGTCAGTGCTGTATGGATAGTGTTGAAGCTCTTTGTAACACGTGCAATGTGCAGGGCTATTTGACCTCGGTTTCTCCTGGGTCGAGATCGGGAGCGTTACGCCCAAGCCCCAACCCGGCAACCCGAAACCGCGCGTGTTCCACCTACCAAACGATTCGGCACTCGTAAACCGATACGGATTTCCCTCAGACGGTCATGTAGCGGTGCTTTCCCGCTTGCGCGCCCGTCTTCCCCCGGTCTTCGCGTACTCTACAGAGTCAGAGAGCGAAGACCCTCTGCACGGCGCAGAGCGTGCGTCTCTCCATGCCGGCAAGTTGCTCGCTGTGAATCTAGGGAAGAACAAATCGTCTCCACCTGATTCGATCACGGACTTCGTGACTGGTGTGCGCACTTTCGGCCCGTACGCTGACGCCCTGGTTGTCAATGTGTCGAGTCCGAACACTCCCGGACTTCGGTATGTTAATTCTACCTTGATTGGTGCATGGAATGTCCCTAACTCGTCTTTCAYAGCGGCATGCAAAGCCGTACGCTGCTTGAGGAGCTTCTGGCTGGAGTGGTCGCTGCTCGTGATGAAGTGACAGCTGCGTCCTCCAACAAGCACCGGCCAAAGCTCTTGCTCAAAATCGCACCAGACCTGGATGAGTCAGAAGTCGCTGACATTGCGGCCGCAGTGCGTGCCAACAACGGTGTGGACGGCGTAATTGTCAGCAACACAACAATCCGGAGACCCTCGGGCGTCTCAGACCGTACGTYCCATGATGGTAGTATGATTTGTKCCCNGTWACTGATATTTTGCTCTAGCCAACAAAGTCGAGCAGGGCGGACTCTCAGGACCTCCGYTGAAGCCGTACGCGCTCGCTACTCTCCGCACGCTACGCGGCATGCTACCRGCATCCGTRCCGCTCATTGGTTGCGGAGGGATCTCGTCAGGTGCTGACGCCCTCGATTTCGCACGTGCGGGTGCCTCTGCYGTSCAGCTCTACACTGCRTTCGGRTACGGTGGCGTTGGCGTGTGCAGGCAGGTCAAGGACGARCTGGCCACTCTCCTSCGGCAGGAGGGAAAGACGTGGTCTCAGGTCGTCCAAGAGGCYGTCGCGCAGACCAGCCTGAAGGAAACTGCCACYCAGGGCGCRGACAGTNNNAGCGAGTCGCAAGAATCGCSSGAGACGARCATCAAGCTGCTTGTCGACGAGGCGGAGGAGCTGAAGCGACTKCTGGATGGGTTCGGGGAGAGGATGGAGCAGAAGGCGCAKGAGGGCGTKAGCGTTGCCGRGGATAAACAGTWCGTTRCTGTGACTCCTCCCCCCCACTGAATCATGACRGGCTGCGCGACGTTTCCTGTCTATGCGCCCAATGCTATCTGGAACCGCTCTCAGTCCAATGTCAGCCTTGCGGTCATGTTATGTCATGTTCGTCTTCTCGCCAATGTGCCGGAAGCGCTTCCCGAGGAGCACGGTGACCCTCGGAATCATTCAGGTAAGTCGGATGCCGCTCAGTCTCAAGTTTTCATTTGTCTTCCTATGGCAGTACCTACGCTGTTCCAGAGACATACCGGCATCAGGATTGAGGAGGGTAGCGCGCGTACACTGAAGTGCGTGGTCTCTCTTACTAGGACGACRGAAGGTGCGTGTGAAAGCGTACCTGAGTCCCTTCGTCTCACGTACAGCGTAATCTCCGCGTTTGGCTTTCGTGCCGCTAAGTTTGGTGAACGCGTCAATGACAGACCGGAGCAGCGATCCGCCACGTGCGTATATCTGCTCTGGTCCTCACGCGCTCACAGACAGCTTGATCTTTATGCACACTGGGTATACAATGATGCGTACTGAGATTGCATTGTATGCCTAGCGGTTAGATAAATACTCATCCGTGGCAAGGCCGAGGGTATGATTTTTCCCGAGCGAGTACAGTGTACATGGCAAAGGCACTGATATCGGCTTCGCGTTGACAGATGCAGGGGTTCCACGTAGGGCCAGAAGCACGGCAAAAGCAGGCGATGCGTCCAGGACGTCGTGACTGCCCAGCTGATCATGTCTTGACAAACGATTTGCATCGTCTTCTCTTTATTCAGGTACTATGGCGGTGCTCAATGCGCGCAGCGCTCCCCGACGCGCTCCCCCTGAGCATGAGGCGATCCGAGTATGTGCTTCCGCGAAATACGTCCTGTCCACCCTTGAGCTTGGCGGACCGGTCGAACGCTCCTGCTCGTTCCAGTCCATGCAGGCCGAGAGGTATATCCAATCTGGGCTCCACTAAGCAGCGTTGGGACGGATCAGGCCATCGACTTTGGAGTCCGCTCGGGCGCGGCACGGTTCGCCATGTTGGAATGTGCTGCCAATACTCCGAATGGTGCTCCTGGATAAAAGGCGGCTTTCGTCGATGATGAAGAGCACAACCCGGCGTCGAGTCCCAGAATCCAGCCCAATCGGTCCACGATGTTCTACACCACCGCTCTCGCCACCATCGCCATCGCCTTCATCGGCACATCTGTCCAGGCTACTCCTGCGCCGCCCACGCCTCCTACGTCTTTCCCCATCGCCACCCTCGACATCTCTGCAATATCAAACATCACGCGCGTGGCGGGAGGCCCGCATTCAGATGCGACTCTAAGCCCGCAGATCGCGGCGTACCTTTACCTGTACGAGGGCAGCAACTGCAGCGGGACGTACTCGTACACGAACCTCGGCGGCATGCAGGCGAACGAATGCACACAGAACAACCCGTTCGTGTCGGTGATAATCCAGCAGATCGCTCCGTCGCCCACGCCGTACGAAGTCGTCGTTGGACCGAGGCAATGTCCGGAGGTCATTGCGCTCCCGTCGGTGGGAGTATGCTACAACCTCAGCGGTGCCCTCTTTGAGGCCTATGCAGTCATTACTGCCAACTGAGTAGGCCTGTGTGTGGGTACGTAGAAGCTGTGCAAGACGTCCTATTTCGTCGAGGTTAACGAGGTTGCTCGCAGGCAGGCTTCCGACTAGCCCGAAACGGGTCAGGGGACCATGGATATCCTCTTTGGAAGCGTCATATAGTAGTACTGTTGAGAGACATCCGTACGATGTGAATCACGAACATGAATGTTGTCACGATTGCATGCTTTACCATTATCAAGTCCGATTCACTCAATAAGCGAGTTGCTCAATACTTTCCGATGACCCTGTATAGTACTGAAAACTCTTGTTATACGACACCTCGATGAAACCCCACGTACATACGAAAATCCTCCAGAAGAATACATCTCAGAGATTACGACCCATTGGCAACACTATCTCCCCGTGATCCCCGCGACCTCTTGAATCGTACCAAACACTAGCCCTTTCAACCTTTCCCTATCACCGTATGGTGACCCTATGACTTTGAGGACGTCAGGACAGACTGTTCCAATAAACCAAAGATATGACATGCCCACCATCGCTTCAGGTGAGAAGGGCGAACGTCTCAAATACAGCGCCGTTGACGTTGAAGCATTCGTTGACTGTTGGGATCTGTAGGAGCTGGCCACAGCCCGTGGTGCCAACGGTGGTCTCGAACGGCAAGCCCTCATTGCTAGGCTGTATGATGGCGACCGATACGAAGGAGAAGATGGGGTTGGGGGTGAGACATTGGTTCAGCGGAGCCGTCGACAAGTCAAAGCTGGTGCAGCTCGCGCAACCGGTGGCCCTACAAAGGAAGAGCGACGCCGGGAACTCCTGCTGAGCCGAGTCGATGTGGATCCCGCCCTGGGAGAGGGTCGTGCCCGTATGGACGTCGCCAAAGGTTAGGTCGGAGACCGGGAAGGATGCGGGGACGGTGGACTCGGCCTCAGAGCCTACGATGGGGTTGGCGACGGCCTGCCCGAAGAGTGCGAGAGCGAGAGCGACGAAAGCGTACTGCATCGTGTGGTTATGAGAAATGCGAAGTCGAGACTGTAGGAGCTGTGGTTGCTGTGGTTGCGACTGTGTCCTGACGTTCAAGGGTTCGTGAGCCATCTTTTATATGTTCTCAACGTCCGAGAGACACGCTGCTTACCCAAAGACTGCGTTCAATAGACACCCTGCGCCGGAATAATGCGGTCGAATGCGTCTTGTCAATGACTACAGGATGCCTAAAGTTGAAGTCCGCTTGGACAGCTAAGGGACGCCGGGAGGAAGGGTTGAACCTTGGATGTCGGGGATACCGCTCAAGTGATGCTCTACCTGACACGAGGGACTCGTCAACTGCATAGTCGGAGAGGGCGACGAAGCACACCTGTCATACGGCTAATATTTAAAGACATTCTTCTCTCGCATCTGCGTTCGGACGTGCGAGACCGGCCCTTCGAGTGCTCCAAAGCAGTCAACCCCATCGGCTTCTTAGATGGTTGTTCACGCCTTGGCAGGCACTTGAAGCTTCGATCTGCCTGTCTCTGTATAGACGGAGAATGAGTGACTCGGAGCCTTGTGCAAGTACTCATTAGCATGACCGCCCTTCAGTTCGCTTTGCTCTGCCTTGACAAATAAACGCCGAAATTTGGAGTACTGCAGAATCGACATGGTAGAGATTCATCCCAAAGCATCGGGAGAGGCCTAGGGCTTCGGGACATTGGTAAAGCTTCCGTGCACCGCGCTCCTGGCTAGATGTGTGGCTCGTGAGGATAGGATGCACGGCTGCTGACGAAGCTTCTCCAAGTCATAGAACGCTCGCGAGATATGCCTTGATTCGGAAGCCCTAACTCCATACCCAGAGTCGCTGGCACGTCCATCTGGGGCGCCCTTTGACGTAACTATAACTCTGTCAAACGACCGAGATGGTTAGTCGATGACAATGTGGTCGCTCGAGTCGACATGCGCAGAAGGCACATGACTCGGCGTCGGGGCTCGGATTCAGTATGGCATAGCTGCCTGGAGCCAAAGTCGGAACACATGAGTATGCCAAGGGCCAGCCCATAGGCCTGTCATAGGAAGCATCATACATAGTCCGCTATGTGCGGCAAGTCATGACATGGGAACTTGAAGCCGAAGTGTCAAATTTGCACCGGAATCCGAAGCCTATACTGCACGCGTCGTCGTAATGGGGTGGTATTGTCTTCTAATGGCCATTGCGTATCGCAGAACAAATGGAGTCGTACATAGTAGTCAGCACTCAATGTCGAGGCCAAAACATATAGAAGAATTCATACCGAAAAGAGCTATCGGTATTCGTGTGCTAAGCGGGTTGCTCAACATGCGAGCGAAYCAGTTTAGCTACCTCGGCTGATCGAGGCTTAATGGTGCAGCCAAACTTCTCGGGCCGTCTATGCAGAAGTCAGGAACAATGGTCTACTCTTCACTTCAATGAAACTTACGACGTGAGACTGTTTTCCACGTATCTAGGTTGTACCGGAACAGGCTCCCCGTCTCCGTCCAATGGAGGTCCAATATGGAACACGTGCAAGATGGAAGCACAAGTGATGAAGAGAGATATATCTACAAAATGCAGACCAGGACAGATCCTGGCAAATTTGTGGCTCAATGACGATCGTAACGTTCAAAGTTAACTAGCTGTACGTACCGACGCCCAAATCCGAACACAAAGTCCGCGGGATCACGCACGTTGGGGTCGATATTCCCGTCCTTCAAAAAGCGTTCTGGGAGAAAGCGGTCTGGATTGGGGTATACGGCTTCATCCCGGGACATCGCCCTGGCAAGCAGCGCCGTCAAGTTCGCAGTCTTGGTAGCATCGGACATACCTACCACACGTTTGGGACGATCATTGACCCGCCAGGGATCAGGTACCCTTCGTATAGATCATCCGCGACGGACCGATGCGGAACGCCAATTGGAGGGATCACATGCCATCGCAGGACTTCTTTGATCAAGGCATTCACGTACGGTAGAGAGGGACGATCGTTGAATTCAGGCAATCGGTCGCACCCCACTACAGCGTCCAGCTCTGCATGAGCCTTCTCTTGCGCGCCTGGGTTCAAGACCATCGCCAGGAAAAACGAGTAGACCGCCGCGAAATCCTGATGTAAAYATATGTGAGTTTCCGAAACCAACCAARGCATTGTAGGCCGCGAACCGAATCTGCACCTCCTACAATACCATCATCAGATACGCGCACCGGAGGCGTAAGACGGAAGCGAACCTGCATAGGCTGCCGCAGCAGCACCTCGGCATACCTCGACCACGTCTTGGAGAGACAGCAACTCATCGCTTGTGGAGCCAATGACATAGCCGATGAGAGAGTCGGTGATCCCTTGTTCCTGTTCCTTGCGCCGTGAGCCTCAAATACCTCATTGACCCTTGGCACTAGTACGTACAAGTGAGCCTTGACCAGCCTCAAATAGCTGATCTCGGTAGGACTGAGTTTGGGTGGCCCAGATAGCAGCCTTCCTGGAAAATCCCGCGCCGGGMAACCATGAAGGAACGTATTTCAGGGAAGGAATTGTATCGACGAGAAAGGCCCCGGGAGTAGACATTGCTGCGCCCACATGTACGATTGTATTCGCCATCTCAAAAAGCTGGTCGTTACGGTCTGTAGATTTGATGCCATATACGAGACGCATCATTGACCGAGCAAAGGCACTATGATCATGGAAGGATAGTCAAGAGGTCGTGGCTCGGTGAGTAGTAACAGTACTCACTAGCCAACATGCTCAGAGAATCGATCCGGCGTTCGTATCAAACTCTCGAGCAATTCACGAGCGACATCTGTCAGCATGGGTTGTGCTTGCTCGAGGGTATCCGGATGGAATGTGTGGGAGATAGCCCGTCTATGGCGGCGCCATTTTTGACCGTAAGGCATCAAGACAAAGACCCAGTCGTAATAGCCAGTCCTACGCCAGTGTGAAGGGTATTGCTCAGCTGAACGTTAACACAGCTATTGGTACATACAGTTCTGCCATTACCGAGCGCGGCCTATCAGAGTAGTTGGCAGATCGTTTCTCCAAGAGTTCGATCGTAGCTTCGTACGATCCGAGGACTACGACAGACTGCCCAAGCAATGTCATATGCATGACGTCTCCTGAGTAGCACGGTTATGAGCAAATGTCTTCGTCGGAGGGAAATGGTGAATACCATAGGTAGCTGCTAACTGGGAGAGCTTTTGGCCGTATCGCGAGGTTGGAAAATCCAGCAAGTTGCCGAGGAGCGGAATTCCTGGCGGACCCGGGGGGAGAGGAGGTCCATGCCGTGCTCTCCGCATCACGAGTATAGTGATTCCACAGAACAGAGAAAGCCAGAAGATCGAAAGAGACCAGTCAAGCATTGTGACGATATGAACAAAGATGGAGCTCAAGCGCTGCACAGGGGGATGCGATTGTCGTGTATGCCAGTGATTAGTGCGGGGTTTAGGAGGGTACGCGGAGACGCTCATAATCCGCACAGTACAGACTACCGCCAACAATGTGCGAACGGACTGCCGAATGCGAGGATCCTGCCATGGGGCCAGCCTCTTCGCCCGAATCGTCGATACTCTGCGCTGTGAACTTCTGGGGGCCCGGGGTTGGTACAAATGTGTCACTTTGGATTTTCTGCCTTTCTCAGGTCAAAAAGACCAATTCAATACGTACTGATGTGCATGTAGTCAACCAGAGTGCCAGCGAATCAATCTCTAGATGCACGACTCACCCGAATCTTCAAGCTTCAAGTTCTCCGAGTCGGAGGCCTCAAGCAGTGGTCGAGTCCGTCTCGGTCTGAACCGCATTGATGTATATATTCTATGGAGCACATTTCGCCTGTAAAAAGCATGCTTCTGAATTCCGCACATGAGCTGGACCTCATGTCGATGAGGACAGTGGCTGACGGTGGTCGGCACGTACTAAGTGAACACTCACTAGTCTGAGCGCCAGCCAACCACACCGTATCACGAGCGCTTACATACGGACTCTCGTAATAAGCCCAAGCTGATTAGTGCGATGTTTGGCATGCATGCGCCTAATTAGAATAGATTTGGCGTCCCGAAACGAGAGGCTTGCGAGATGGTGCAAGCGCAAAAGAGTGTCGAGCTGATCCTTGAGGGAGGGTTCCCAGAAAGGCAAAGCGCGCGATTCTACTCAACCCGATATGGAAGGCCTCCCAAGTCGCCGCAGCCCCGTGTTTTCAAGCAGGTTGAGTGATGATCACAGGAACGCTTGTAGGCTTGCCTCCAACACAATCATAGGTCAGCTAGAAACGTGTTGGTTTATTGTGAGCACATCATAATCGATCGCAGAGGCATCTTTACTGTGTGATTCTCAGACTTGGAAATACTACTAGCACTAGTTCAGACGACCAGGTGCTTGAACCGTGACGCCTGAGTACTTGGAGTCAAGGTTGTCATCATTAAGTCCGACTGGGTGCCTTCAGAGTTCCCGGTGACCGTGTGCGGACATATGTTGAGGGTTGCCAATGTATATAAGCATCTCAAACGGCGTTTGCACTACGTCAGCGAAACCCAAACTTGAATACGAAAAGACAGGCTGGTTCCCCTAAATAAAACATAACAGCAATTGCGGCCCATTGACGACAAAATCACTCCAGAATCTCCATCGCTCTCTGAACGATATCAAGCGCTAGCCCTTCCAACCCTTTCCGTATCTCCTGATGGATGGTGATCCTATGAACTACTCAAGGATGTCAGGGAAGACTATCACAAAATCGGAAAAATATGATACTCCTACCATATTTCTAGGTGTCAATCTCGAACGCCTCGAATACAGCGCCTCTGACGTCGAAGCATTCGTTGACCCTTGGGATCGCAGCGACCTCGCCACAGTTCGCAGGACCGACTTCAACTCCGAATGGCAAGCCCTGATTGCTAGGTTGCACAACGGCGACCGAGAGGAAGGAGAAGAGGGGGTCGGGGCTGAAGCATATGTTCTGAGGGATCGCCGACAGGTTGAAGCTCGTGCAGCCCGCGCAAGCGGTGTTCCTACAAAGGAGGAGCGACGCCGGGAACTCCGCTTGCGCCGAGTTGGTGTTGAGCCCAGCCTGGGGGAGGGTCGTGCCCGAATTCCCACCGCCGAAGGTGAGGTTGGAGACGGGGAAGGACGCGGGGGCGTTGGACTGGCCACCAGAGCCCGATACGGAGTCGGCGACTGCATAGCCGAAGAGTGCAATAGCGAGAGCGACGAAAGCGTACTGCATCGCGTGAGTAGTGGTTGATTAGAAGTGGATGTAGGAGCTGTGGTTGCCGCGGTTGCGACTGTGTCCCAACGTTCAGAGGGTTCGTGAGCCGTCTTTTATATGATACAAGCATCCGTGAGACACGCAACATACTCAGAGACTATGTTCGATAGACACCGTTGTGCCGGTAAGGTATGGCAGCATGGATCTTGTAGCTCGACCCGACACGAAGGTGCGGGCAACTACATAGCTAGAAAGAGCGACGGAGCTCACCTATCATACACCGCTGATAGCACTGCAGAACATTATTCCCTCCCATCTTCGTGTGGACGTGCGAGATAGGCCCTTTGAGTGCTCAAAAGTAGTCAACTTCGTCGGCTTCTGAGTCTGCTGTTCACACCTTGGCAGGCACTTTGAGTTCCGTCTGTCTGTCTCTGTGCAGAGGGTGACGGATGAGTGTTGCGCTTGTGGGATTATAATCATCAGTATCTCAGCCAAAGCACACGTATCTGTGACGTCGTCTACCACCTATCATGCACTTTGTCGTGGCTCGGCACTCACATGCTGAGCCATATGGCATTGTACAGTCGACAAAGTGAGGTTTCGTTCCAAACCTCCGGGAGGGACCTCAGGGTTGCGTGTACAAGGTTCCCGGCAGACTGGGTGTCTCATGAGGAAAACAAGCACAGTGGCTGCCGAAGCTTCTCCACGTAGTAGAACGCTGATACGGGACACGAAGTAAGCCATCGGCTCCGAAAACCAGCGGGACAACTTACAGGAGCTTTACTTCGTGCCCCTAGTCGCTACGACGCCCATCGGGGCGCTCCTTCGCGTAAATATGACTCTGCCAAACGAGCAAGACGGATAGTGCATAACAATGGGACGACTCGAGTAGACATGAGCAGGAGGGACATGACCCGGGGTTGAGGCTCGGATTCCACAAGGTATGGCTTGCTGGGAGCACACATACGACATGACGTGCAGCGAGCCATGTGCATGCCGTGGGAAGTCGGAAGTCGAAGTACCAAATTTGTCACAGTATGTGAATATTTCTCGTACTGCCGATGTCTCGTATCAAGTCTCTGAATGCCGTTGTGCGGGGCAGAGTGGTTTATGGCGTCAATCCTGGTTCAATTGTCAAGACTGAAATTACAAGTTCTGGAGGGGTCCTTACCGTCGTAAGTGTTTCGATGATAGAGCACTCAGCAGGGAGCGAAGAAGTTGAACTGCCTGGCTGGTGCACCCGAATTTCTCGGGCTGTCTATGCAGAAGTCAGGAACGATGGTCTTATCTTCACTTCAACGCAACTTACGACGTGAGACTGTTTTCCACGTATCTCGGCTCAACCGGAACAAGCCCCGTTTCCGTCCAATGGAGGCCCAATACGGGACACGTGCAAGGTGGAAGCACAATTGATGAAGAAATATATATCTACGAAGCGCAGGCCAAGACAGATCCTGACAACTTTGTGGCTCAATGACGATTATGGCGTTGATAGTCGATAGACTGGACGTACCGAGGCTTAAAGGATGGTACCGAGATATACACATGGATCTCGAGTTATACATACTGTATGTACCACACCACCGCCTACATCTGTCCTAGTCCAATATGTAGGACACAGCAGCACGTGTATGCATGACCTTTACTCCCAATACCTCGCCTGTTTCGCATCCCCCTGCTCCGCGCCCGCAATCTCCAAAAAATCCGAGGGCCGGTCCCGTTTGAGCGGCCTGCGCCTGTTGTTCAACGGTAACCTTTGGTACGCCGAGTCCTGGCCCGCAGGCTGCTGGTTCGGGAACGGATTCGTCCACTGCCTATATTCCTGCTGCATGCCCATCCCCGCGCCCATCCCGCCCGGAATACCCGCGCCGCCCATCGCAGCACCCATCCCTGCGCCCATCGCCGCAACGCCGACACCCGGTATGGGAAAGGACGACGCGGCGGCCATGGCGGCGACGGCCTGCGCTTGCTGGAGCTCCATCTGGAGCTGCTGGTGCTTGAGCTGCGCCTGCTGACGGACCTGTGCAGGCAGGGACGTGTTGTTGAGCATGACCTGAAGCTGCTGGATCTGCGCCTGGATCTGCGGAATGCTCTGCGCGAGCACTTGGGCGACGTCGATCCCGGGCTGGTCGCCGTAGAATTCACCCTCGGCGCCCTCACCGTTGGTGCCTTCGGCAGCATTTGCAGACGCAGCCTTGTGGGGTAAAACATATATGAGACTCAGGGAAGAAAAGCCGCGGACACAAAGTGTGAACGCGTACCTTGTCCCCACCCTCGGTGGCCCCCTCGGCCTGCGCCTGCGCCTTCGCCGCCTCCGCGCTCTCCTGCGCCTGCCTGTCCTGGCGCTCGGCCTCCTGCCTGCTACGCTCCATCTCCTGGTCGATATAATCGTGCACCCGAGCACGCATCGGCTTGTCGACAATCAGCTTGTCCAAGCTCTGGATCTTGCGCGCGCAGTTCGGGCACAGGAAGTCGCGCTCGAGCAGGTGCGTCTGCACACACTCCTCGCAGTAGAGCGTCCCGCAGCACGGTGTCTTGACCGCGTCACGGTACAGCTTCCCGTCAATCGGGCATGCAAGGGACGAGTCCGAGGGCGGTCGTTCTCGGATGTCGGCTTCTGTGAGGCCCTTGTGTCGGGCGACCTGTTTCTGCCATGATGCACTATCGGGATAGTGGGTTTGTCAGAAATGCACGGCGAAATGAGCGCAATGTACCAANGGGGGGTTTGACGTACGAATCAGGTTGAGCAACGACATAACCACCCTCAGGTGTGACCATGACGCCCTGACCGAGCTGGCCAGTGGTCGGATTATCCACGGCCTTCAGGAAGCTTCGCGGGATACCCGTCGTACGCTTAATACGCGGTCGATGGTCGAACTCGCGGTCATTGTTCGTGGGACAGTCTTGGATCCAGTGACCTTCGAACGAAGAAGATCAGCAAATAGAACACACCGGCAACCACACAAAGGTTTTCATACCTTTCTGTCCGCAGCGATAGCACACGTAACTCGGGGGTAATGGCCGGTCAGAATGGTGGTGCGAGGGTTGGAAGGGCTTGCCGCCTCGAGGGGTACCCCGGGGATTGTTGTATATTCGGACAGCACTAATGATAGCACGGCGATAAAGTTCACGAGGATATGAATGAAACAGGGTTCATTAGAAGATATTCTACTATGTGGACAAGGATGAGCGCTCGCGCGCGACACCAACTGAGACATCTTTTCCTGGGTTTCTTCCCAGTTAGCAGTTTGTGCTTGGAACATGGCAGCCATGGCGGCGGCTTCGTCTTCCTTGGTCACGACATTGTTGATCACAGGTACCTGAAGGTGTCATCTTGAGGGCCGAGACTATGGTACGATATGCATACATCAATATGCGTACCGGTGCGGGAGGTTTATCAACAGGTTTTGGTTCTTCCTTGAGCTCCTTGAAGTCGAACCGTTTTGACATATGGCCGCCTGGCCTGCCCCAATTGTTGCCAGTACTGGGAGAGCCTGACAGCTTCCCAGCTGCATCTGAAGCCGAGGTTGCACCGCTAGTTGCAAGGTAACGCAATGCGGAGCTCCGTCCAGGTCGTGCGGGGACACGCTTGACAATCACAGAGGAGGAACGAGGGATAACCAGAGAGTCATCCTTGTATTCTGTGAGTGCACATCATGAGTATCTGGTAGATGACCAATGGTAACAATTGTGAGCCATAGAGCAAAGAGCTTGGATGTTCTAGCTCACGAGAGCCATTGCGACTGAACTTGCTACTATGCCTACTACTTCCATCCATTCGTAGGATTGCGCAGGTAGAATGGAATACGAACCTTCCATGGAGCTGTCCAAGACGATTAAGTCAAAGTCGTTGGCCTTTGTCAAGTTGTTCGCCAGAATGATCTCTTTTTTCAGGTCGAATACTGAGATGCCAGTGCCGTCAAAGGTCACTCTCGATTCGTCCTTCTGGGACCTGAATCTGTAAAAAACGGAGGAGGCCATTGTGTTATGGCGGTCAAGAGGTCCCACAGAGCTTTACAGCAAGTACTGCGCAAGTCCCAAGAACAAACAGCAGTGTGAAGCAGACTAGCCCAGAGGAGTATGGCGGTTCAGAGACAAGGTCGCTGCAGCACGAGTTCGCTGACAGCCACAGGTGGCGGAGAGACGCCAGTAGCCGGTCCTCGGGGTACGGGATCGCGTAACGCTGTCCGGGGTCTTTACGACGCGTATGTTGGGCGCTAGTCGCGTATGTCGAGAAGGAATCGGCATTGGGCCGCCGAACAGTCGTGCCATTCCGATATTTATTGGCTTGTCCACTTCTCCCCTTGGACTCGTCGACCACTTGGCGTTCCATCTCCCAGACATGGCAGGCGCGGAAGAGGGTTTGAAGCAGCGCAAAGTCGGCAGCACTGCTCCTGCCAACAACCTCCAGGTCAGCAGGGTTGTCGTGCCCACCGCTGAAGGTATCAAGAGGGACCAGGCTCTTGACAAGCACGTCGAGTACGTACCACCTTCGCTCTCAGACGCGTCATTAGTGCGAATGTTTGCTCTGCAGGTATGAGTTCGGTGGCCCGTGGGGTGTGGTCGCCATTATGACCGGTTTCCCGATCTTGATGTACTACCTGTGGATTTGCCTGGTCTTCTATGACGGTCAGCTCGCGCACCCTACGTCTGTCGATGACATCCAACCTTTCCTCTTGCGCATGTGGGAACACATTCGTGTGGTATGTAACGCTTCATTCCCATTGCTGCCGCAGTGCTTCAAGGTTTGGATACAGGATGCCAGCCCGAACGCGTATGCGTGGAAAGTCTACACCGGCCTCATCGTATACCAGCTCTTCCTTGCCTGGATCATGCCCGGTTACATGCAAGAGGGCCTTCCCGTTCCCTCGCTCGGCTACCGCACGCTCATGTACAAGTGCAATGCTGTCGGCTGCGTCTACACCACCATGATCACCGCCGCCCTCCTCCACTACTATAACATCTTCCGCATGACCGAGATCATTGACAACTTCGGCCACCTCATGACTGTCGCGATGATTTACGGCTTCGGTGTGTCGTTCTTCATGTACTTCATCACTGTCGCCACTGGCAACCAGATCCGCATGTCTGGCAACTTCATCTACGACGTCTTCATGGGCGCCTGCCTCAACCCCCGTATTGGCCCTGTGGACCTCAAAATGTGGCTCGAGGTCCGCATCCCTTGGGTCATTGTCTTCTTTATGTCGGTTTCCGGTGCGTGCAAGCAGTACGAGACATACGGCTACGTCACTCCGGTGGGTCAATTTATTCGAGGCCGTTCAGCAGCTTGCTGATGAATTGTCCCAGAACATGGCCTTCATGTGCCTCGCTACCTGGCTGTATTTGAACGCTTGCGCCAAGGGTGAGGAGTGTATCCCCCAGACATGGGATATGTTCCACGAGAAGTGGGGTTTCCTCGTCATCTTCTGGAACTTTGCCGGTGTACCCTTTGTAAGTCGTGCGACTTGTTTCACGCATCGCGCCCCACCTGAATTTGCTCGTGGCAGTCGTACATCTACTCCGTCGTCTACATGGCCTCCCACGACCCGTCCAACTACCGCTTCTCGACGCCCACCTACGTCGCGCTCTACCTCACGCTCCTCACCGCGTACTACATCTGGGACACGTCCATGTCGCAGAAGAGCCGCTTCAAGATGCAGACGCAGGGCATCACGACCTACCGCAAGACGTTCCCTCAGCTCCCGTGGGGCACAATCAAGAACCCATCGTACATCCAGACCGCGCACGGCAACCGCCTCCTCACCGACGGCTGGTGGCGCTACTCGCGCAAGCCGGTAGGTTTCTCTGCTTCGTCTGAGCGTGCTTCCAAGGAAYAAATGGCTGACTCGTTGATGACAGAACTACGTTGCGGACTGGATCATGAGTCTGACGTGGGGTCTCGTCCAGGGAACGTGCTCTCCGATCCCGTACTTCTACTCCGTCTTCTTCATCGTCGTCCTTATCCACCGTTGCGGTCGCGACTTCGAGCGGTACGTAGCCCACTCCCGCATCAGCAACTCATTCACGTTTACTGACAAGGTGCTGTTTGCAGTTGTGCGATAAAGTACGGCAAGGACTGGGAAAAGTATTGCTCTATCGTCAAGTACAAGTTCATCCCTGGGATCTACTAAACGACGGCGGCACTCGGTGCTGTCGCAACCTGGCACGCTCGTGCATACGCTTGCCACGTATATACCCTAGTAATGTGGCTAGTGGCAAAACTGCCTCTGCGGGAGGCGATATTAATAGATGCGTTGCGACCGGCGGGCGACCGCATTATATGCCCTCGCCTTTGATCACCAATGTTCCTCGCAGCCATTCGGTAGAGCCTAGCGAGTAGCCCTTGACTATGAAGCTGGTTTTCATTTCGACGATGAGGAGCGCTTAGAATACAAGAAAGTCGGACTCGGAAGCTTGAACGGCGCACTAACCGCGGTCGAGTCTCCGAATTTGAGTGGAGAGATAAGATAAGATTGAGATGTTGGCCTATGATGCGGTCTCGAAACGCCTCGATCGCGGGTGGCTGAACGAAACTCGCTCCTTCGCTCCTCTCCTCGTTGCACTGTCTCACCTCATATCCATTCGTCGCCCAGTTCTCTCACTGACACTGTGCTTGAAAGACCGCCTTGACATCCTCGGCTGGTACTTCATTGGTTTGACCTCGTGTATGAGTGGTTGAATGAGCGGAAAGCAGCTCGACTCGGAGGAACCGGCGGACGCGATGGAGGCACCACCCGAACGCCAACCACTGTTGCGTGCGTCACAAGTTGACACGACGGAGGTGTACCCTATCATACAGATGATCAGACATGTACGTGTCGCACTTCATGGGTTCCAATTCACAAGCTGATCATACCACAGGATGTTATGGTAACTACTATCAACCTGCACTGTGCTGGAGCAGACGTCACTGAGAACGAAACCACGATACTTTGTAGCATTTCATCGGTATGTCAACACCCGGTATATCTTAGTACACTATCCCTAACGTGCACACAGATACTCCTCTCACGCACGAGGCGGTCAGTACAGCCATCTCCACCCACCCATCCCTCCATTCCAAACTTACCCCTCGAACAGCTCACCGCCCCAGACCTCACCTACACCCTCATCCGGCCGCTTGAGGAGAAGTATGGCGCGCTGCAACGGCAGGGAAACCTCTCCGTCGTCTTCTGCCTCCTCCTCAATCGCGTCTACTTCGTGCGCGACCGCCACCTGACGACCGCCGCGCTCTCGCAGACGCGCGCGGACCTGTGCCAGATCCTCGCGACACGTGCCCTCCGCGCGCACGCGGAGAACATGCTCGACCTCGCCCTCGCGCTCACCACGAGCTGGCCTGTGTACGCCGGCGCGCCCGACGCGCTTCTCGCACGCGCGCGCGAGGATAACGATGACGACGACGTGCTAGAGGACAGGGTCGGGAACGCGATCGAGATGGCCATTCTGAGCCAGGCGAAGCGGTTCATCAAGAGTTCGCCGTGTCAAAAAGTCATTGACGGGATCTGGAGGTATGTTCGTAGGGAGATGGGGGGGCTTGGCGTCTCTGACGGACGTGACAACCAGTGGCAAAATAGTCTACCAAGCGGACAGTAGCCGCTCTATACTCTCAGATGTAGGTCTAGTCCCCGCGTTGAGTCGCAATGGCTCTGACGTTCGCGGGCAGACCTACAAGCGCAATCCGATACATTTTTATGACCCTCACAAAGCACCTCTGCTAGATCACTATCGGTGTGTTCTGTCATTCGCCTGAATATGCATTCGAACCTATCCTGACACGCTTTGGTAGCCTCAAGGTCCCCGCAATTCGTTCCGTTCTAGAGTATATGAAGTAAGCGTATTCATGATTTCTGGCAACGTGAAAGAGGAGCTGATACCGTCTCAGTTTCCTCATCCTGTTCGTCCTATTCGTATTTGCACTTGAATACAGCGAGCTGAACCGAATCAACGCTGCGGAGCTCGTTTTCATGGTATACGCTTTGGGCTTCACCCTCGAAAAAGTGGCTGCAATGCAAGAACACGGTATCAAAGGTCAGGCACCCACCTCACCATCGGTGTCCGCGGCCATTACTCACGGGCTTTCCCAGTGTATTTCAAGGGTACCTGGGTGAGCATTAAATTACCCCAACTGTTCCCGATCGCACAAACTCACCTTGTCCCAGAATGGCTTCGACCTGGCTTTCGGTAAGTTGTGTTACCGCCGCCTTGCGAACTCTGCCCCTGATCTTCTCCAGTCACTTTGTACTGCACGTATGCCGTCATGCGGTTCGTCGGAGTATACGACCATAGTAAGTTCGCCGCTACTCTTGCCTGCAACCATATGTTGACCCTTCCGAGGGCGCTGGGCCAGGGAAATGGGCATAAACTGCCTCGCACTGATCGCGGTGCTCATGTTTCCACGGTAAGTCCTGCACATCTCCGCACCCGCCGCCCCTTCTTCTGAACAGCCTCATGCGCGCCCGCCTAGGCTCGCGTTCGTCACCTTCAAGAACAACGTCATGGTGCTCTCGCTCCGGGCCATGATAGTGCAGTTCGTCGTCCTCATGGGCATTGCCGCGTTCTGCTTCGGCGGGTTCTTGTATGCCCTATGGACGTAAGCCGTCTCGGTTTTTCTCCCGTCGTACGCGGCGTTCATCCGTTCCGATTCAGGCTAGGGAAAGATCATGCGCATGCTAGGTAAGCTTAAGTGATTCCCCTGTTCATCGTCTCGCTTTGAGTGACCCGGCTCGCACGTTCAGGTATAGCGCAGGGTGAGTATGGGTCCGGCAATTCCATAGGGGACGGAGCCGCTGACGGTCGCGTTGATCATCCAGAACCATTGCATGGTGGATGCTGGATCTCTGGTTTGGGCTGGACGCCAGCGGCTTCGAGAACGCTAGTGAGTTGCCCTCGGGAGCTTCCCCGTACGCACGCAGGTGGCTCATGTCTTATGCGCAGCACGGTTCCACCCGGTATTCGGGCCCTTCTTAATGATTACCTACGCCTGCTTGAGCAACACGCTCCTTTTGACCGGTACGTGCCGCCCCTTCGCCCCTTTCCCCGATCCTTCTCCCGCTTGAGTTTGAATATCGCTTGCTCAACGCTCCGCACGTTCCTGAACAGTGCTCGTCTCCGTGCGTATCGCGTCCGTACCCGACGCGTGCAATCCGTATCTTACAGAGCCGGATGTGACCAGATTCTGTCTCATACCTTCTCGACCATCAATGACGATGCCGCTGCTGAGGTGCGCGCCGCCGTCCGCATTGACGCGTCTGCTCCGCCGCTCATGCATTCGCCCAATGTAGGCGATGTTCCGAAGAGCAGTCTCGACGATCGAAGGGTGCGTCTGGACGTGACGTGGCCGATCTAGTGTCGTGGCACGACGCTGACTCTCTGGACACACACAGCGTTAAGGCAGACTCGCTATTCTCGTACCAGCCCCCAATCAATTTGTTCGCGTTGTGCATCATGCTTCCGGCGAGCTACGTTCTTACCCCGCGGTGGTTCCATAAGGTAGGTGTGATACTCCCTCCTCCACTTGCCGACGCGCCGCCTCCATATGTATTAACGCCCTACCACGCAGGTGAACGTGTTCATGATCAGGTGCGTCGAGCCTCGGCCCTTCTCCAGGAAATCCGCGTCTGTCGATCGTGCTGCTCATGGACCTGCTCTTGCTGTTCCCGCGACAGGCTGACGAGCTTCCCAATCCTGCTCGGCATTGCGTGGTACGAGCGGCAGGCGAAACGCTCCGGCTCATTCACGTTCTACGAGACGGTGTCAGCTGCGGCAGAAAAGATCTTCGACACCCTCCCCCGGCACCTCAAGCGCCTCAGTACGTATTGTGTCGCACCGTTTGCCGTGTACGCCAGCGATGACCAGTGCTGACTGCCCCCAACTACGAAGCGCTCTTCGAAGGCCTGACAGGGCCAGATGCCGACATCGACGCGGTAAGTCCCGTATGCCCCGTCAGTGTCATCCCAGNCCCCGGGGGCCCGCGCCCCAGCCCCAGCCCCAGTCCCAGCCACTGGCCAAATTCCCTCTCTCCTTTCTCGGCTCTGCGTTCGCTTCTTCTTCGCTCCTGCCCTCCTTCGCCCGGGCGTCCGGCTCTCGCGCCACCAAGGAGGCCTCTAGGAAAAGCTTTGGCCCTTTTGGGCGAGTTAACTCCGCCGCTTAGCCCCGGACCGATGTCTGCAGGTCGTTGGCCCCAGCCCCGTGCTGGTCCATGGCCTNCCCCTCCCCCCATCCCTCGATGGGCGAGGAGAGATACCATCTCACGATGTGGGCCGCAGACGCCGAAAAGGCTGAACATGGGGCCTTGAATTYACCTGGACAGACTCGAGCCCCTCTCACGTCCGCTGTCTCTCGGACCTGCCTCCGCAGGAAGCGTGCACCGTGATCCGTCGACGGGGTTGCAGAGCGAATGGGGCAGTTTCGACAAATTTCCTTCTCTTCCTTGCGACCGCGCGCGTGCAAGACGACGGACGCTGACGCCCTGCATTGACATGCCAGATTTTCGAGCTGGAAGAAGAGCTCGAGGAGAGCGCGCTCGACATGCAAGAGACGGACGACGTCCCGCCGATCGACGCCGCGCGCCAACGCCGGCTCTCGCAGCTCTCGCGCCGCCGTGCGTCGCACTCGTCCTTCCACCAGCAACAACAGCAACAACGCCACCCGTCGTCGACCTCGGCCACGGGCCGGTCCACGCCACCCACATCCTCCTCGCCCCCACGCAAAGCCGAGCAAGCGGGGCCGTCCACGCCACAAAGCCAGAGCCCCCTGCACACGCCGCACACGCTGCACGCCGCCCAGGGCCAGCCCCAGAGCGCCCCTGCGCACATTCCCCTCTCCCTCCCGCGCACGCGTCTCAACTCGATCGTGACGCGCGGGCTCGAGGGGGCGCAGAGCGCGATCGCGAGCCCGCTCGCGCAGATCTTCCAGCCGCTCATCGTCGACGACGACGGGAGCAGTGCCGTGGGGCCGGACGAGCACGGTGCGCCAGAGGGCGGCGGCGGCGGCGGCGGCGGCGGCGGCAGCGGCATCCTCAGCTATGGCCCCGCGACGCGCCGGCGGCTCTCCTCGATGCACGCTGTGGCGAACCCGTCGAGGCGGGGACGCACGTACTCCGTCGCCGCTGGGGCTCTGGGCCAAGGAGCCGGGCACGGCGCCGCGGCGAGCCACGCCCCGGGTCCTGGTCCTGGTCCTGGTCCTGGTCACGGTGGTGGCGAGTACGGCGCGGGGTCAAGCCTGAGCCTGATGAGCGGGGAGAGCGGGAACGGGAATGGGGGGACGGCTGCTTCGGTTCCCGACGCACGGCAGCCCGGTGATGCGCTCGCACCTGGGGCTGATCGCGGCGCAGGCGCCGCTGTCAGAGAGCCCTGACGAGCGGGGGGACGACGTGGGCGGTGGGCGTGAGGCGGGGAGCGGGCCTAGGGAGACTGCGAGCCAGGTCGAGGAGGAGGAAGAGGANGGGGGGCGCAGGGGTGCCGGGCGGGGCCGAGGACGGGGGTGCGCGGAGGGCGGAGTGGGAGCGGAGATGGGAGAGCATGGAGGGGCGGCAGCGCAGGATGGAGGAGATGCTCGCAGAGATTGCGAGGAGCTTGAAGCGGTGACTGGTCCATACGGCGCAGGGCCCAGGCTCTAAGTCATTCATGATTCCGTCCAATGGACATGGCATGCATGCAGCTCTGAACGATTGAACTCTCATACGGGGCTCGCGAGTTCTTGCGAGCTGCATGCGCCGCTGTGGCTATCTCCTCTGCTGCTTTGAGTAGTTGTGTTTCTGAGGAGGCCGGTATGCCTCGAACAGGCAGGGGATCGCAAGGCCAGGTCCCAGGGCGCAAGTGGGCGATTGGATCGCTGTGCTTAGCGCTAACTGAGGAGAACACCGACCCCGACTGCGTGCTACGACAGCGATCGGACTGGCGGGGGGACTGCCCGTCATATACGCAATGCAAGTGCTGGGAAGCTACTCGGCGGAGTGAGTTCAGGCGAAGCAAAGGAGAAGGGCTCGGGATTGAATGAGTATTGATGAGACAAGGACCGGGTACAGGCTGTGTCGAGGACTGGAGCCGGCGGGTCTGGATGAGAATTACCATAATAGGGAGACCAGGATGGGTGGATGCCAGAGGAACCCGGAAGTTGGCTCAGAGGGCATCTGAGGAGGGGGGGGGGGTCTGGGACGATTATGGGATTTGTCGTCGAGAGGGGCTGGTGGGTGACTAAGAAACGACGTAGGTTCAAGTTGTCGCGAGAGAGTGAGGCTGCCACTGGAGCCTGAGCGTCGGTGGTTTGCGTCGACGTCCTCCCGCTGCACTTATCCTTCGCGTACGTCTGCCTCTCTCCGTTTTCCTTATATACAGCCCACTCGCCAGCACCAGCCCATCCGTCCTTTCCTCTTCCTCCCAGCACCGGCACAGCGACCAC
>JAPEVG010000410.1:0-30555 GCA_029747595.1 Trametes cubensis
TCGCTTCGGCGCGGTCGGCGCCTCGCCACCATCTCACTTCCCATGGACGTAGACACCCTCCCACTCTGACTTTCGGGTTTTGGTTTCTGGAGCCTTCTTCATGCATCTTTTGTATCTCTATCCTGCCTGGCACGCGTCTGACACGATCATCTCTCCCTCCGCCACCCACACACATGGCTCTTCTCCATGCTCATCGCCCCCGCCCCCATGACCCATGATATTCTGCGCGCCCACGCCTCGCCTCGCCTCCCGTCGCTGCATTGTTTGTTCTGCTGTATTACGGCTGTTTTCGCTGCATCTTACCACACGCCCACGTTTTATAATCTCGCGCCGCACCCCGGCGCACGACTCCTCCCACGACCTCCTCCGTGGTCCTTGCCGCAGCTGCCTGCGGGCGGGTGGCGCACCTGGCGTCATATCCGGGTGCTGCTCGCTCTGGCGGCGGCGGGAAGGGCTTAGATGGCTATACTTATTAGGTACCCTCTTCCCCCCCACACTGTATAATACCGATCTGCCACATATCTACTGCGCCGCTGAGAGAGAGCGGACGCGACGTCGCGCTCCTGTCCAACCGCCGGCAACCGCTCTGCGCGCGTGATGCATCGATGAGCCGTTGACGTGTCGTCGCGCTTTGAAGCTGAAGAGCCAAGCCTTGACTCGTCGTGAGTCCCCGTGCTATCGTTCGCGTTCGATGACTCTCTCAATCGATACAGTCACTCGCGGTGAGTGCGCGCGNCTGATGCAGCGATCATGAATCATCAGAATCCCCGCGCGCGCCCGGCGAGTCGCGAGTCGCGAGATCGGTGTATAGACCGTGACGGGCGCGGGCACTAGAAGCGTGCTGCGTGCGCCGTGCGCGCGGGACAGGACCACATCCACCACCCCNGCCGTGCGGGTCCTAAGCCGCATCAAACCACTCATGTCCATATAAGTACATAGGCACGCCGCACGGTGCAGTAGGCTGAGTATGGGATCCGTCCTATTCGGAGATGCAGATGACGTTGATGATGCTGGACGGTGTATCGTGTAGGTAACCAAGCACACGCGTCAACGCGTGGATGAGCCTTCTGAGAACCTGAGGGGCGCAGGGTCGAGACGTCGACGCATCCTGCCGACCGTCGCATCCCGCGGCGGGTTCCCGGAAACAATTGCATCAAGCACGAAGTCACCACCCTGCGCGGGACCTTAGTTGGTATGTACATGCGTTGTAACTTGCAACGTCGCACATCTATGTACCGGTCGACGACAACGACACAATGTGACGCAGGGGCGCGTTAGAGGTTCATCACAGCGGGCGCAAGCCGCTGTGCGCACTGCAGCGAAGCGCCGTTGATACACAAGCTCGAGCTCAGGCTAGCCGCACGCTCAACGCCGTAGAGGCAGACGTTCATATTCATCTCCAGCCCTGAAGCTTGAAAGCCTGAGACTCCGAAGGGCCCAAGCGGACAGCGGAGTGTATGCACCATCACGGGTCTCGTACGCGCCGGAACCACCGCACTGTATCGTGTACGTACCGTACGTACCGTACGTCCGAGTCCATCGACGGGATGTCGGTACGGACGCATATGGCAAATGCCTCTCTGGATGAGAGTCCGCCTAGAGTGCTCGCCGCCCGTGACGCTGTAAATTACGCGCGTCGCGGTACACTGACGTTCGGGCACGATATCGATAAGGTCACAGCAGTGCTGTACTCAATCCCAGTGGAGTCCTGGACCATGCGGTCACCGTCGACCGACCGACCCGCCTGCGTTCCGCAGCACTTCCTCGAGATCAGGTCCCAGGAAGCGCACACAGAGCTGCTGCGCCGCAGGGCCAGGCCGTGTACGACGTACGTAGATGACGGGAACGCAGTGGGAGTGGAGGACCCATGACCGCCGTCGCAGCCCCGAGGATGTCGGCTTGCCGCGAAGCACTCAGCTTGAGCCTTGAGGGCGCGCGACGTTCGACGTCCGCCTCTCCAACGTCGACGTCAAGGACCAGGTGGACATAGGCACACCGTGCCAACACTGCGGCAGCGCTAGTACCGTGCTGTCGTTGTTGCTGATCACGACGGGCCCAAGTGGACGTACGGGTGCTGTGCTTGCTACCGCGGTCAGAGAGAGGCGAAGGCACCGCGGCCGACTCCGTACGCGTTCTGTTCTATTCTGTAAGACTGTACCGCGTGCTCTGCTCTGCAGCAGCAGCGTGTAGCGCCGATGACGCGTGCACGGGCGGCCTGCCCATCATCAATCAAGGGTGCGGGTCCTGCGCCGCGCAGACGGCAACTGGTGGTGACAGGAGAATGATGCATAGTGTCGTTGCTATTACTGTACTGCGGGGAGGCGAGGCGCTGCATGTGTACGAGGGTCGGATTAGGCAAGACGAGAGCCGAGTCAGAAAAGCAAGAAAGGAAAGCTAGACGAGGGAGGAGCAGCAACGTTTCGAGAGCGGGCATGTACCGTCAGTGTACCCGTAATGTAACTGCGACAGAAGTGTAATTTTCTTCCTCCCGCCCGTGGATCTCGCCCGTTCCCTCCCAATTTTTTGTATAACATGCGTCTCTACCTCATAAACCTTCCTATGAAAAATGGCGACGAGAACGTAAGCCGTTGTTGAGATATCTGAATAAAAGTGTGTACGCGCAGGGCCAGCGAGACTCGATGGTGCTCGCTCCACGTTGGTCGAACGGTTTTCCCCAAAAACCCTCTTGGAGCATACTAAAGAACACTTGAAGAGCTCTACACTAATTTCTCCGAAGGATTTCGACGATATGGAAGTGGTGTGTAGAGGGAACATGGCAAAAGCGTGACATTCAGCCGCAATTGCCCAAACGGAGTTTGAATGTACTTGAGGCCGCATTCGAGCCGCCCACCTCGTGGACAGTGCGAGACCAGGTTGCCGAGGCGGAGAACCAAAAATCGTCTTAGCGTCCGTGATGAATCCGTGACGAACCCCTCCCAAACGATTACACTTCTGTTGCGACTGGTCCGGCCTCTACCCTACCTCTGTATCTTGAGAAATCTCCTCCGAAAAAAAGAAGTAGGTGGCCAAGAGGTACGTACACAGGTCTGTGAAGATCCGATAGCCATAGGTAGACAGGGGACAGAGATATCGAGCCTGCAGTAAAAAANGTTACACTTCGGGTACACTGACAGTACAGCGGAGGGCGGTAGGCCATCAGACGGGATCTGTGGGTACATACAATGTGCACAGTAGTAGGTAACGGGCGGCAAGAAGATCAAGAAGCAGGGCGAGAGAGAGATTCAGAGTTCGGAACACAGGGTAGGTACCGTCCGGCGAGAGTGATCGACCGGGTCGTTATCGGGAGCAGTAGCAATGTTGCGAAGAGGGCGGTGTGAGATGTGGCGGGGCGATTCGTATGTACACATACGCGAAATAGAGAGACCACGGACGCGGTCCCGTCGGAGGCGAACGCGCCCATAGTCTAGGTTGAGCATTGTCCGTGGGAGGCCGTTCCTGGAGCGAGAAGCCCGAGAGATCTCGTTTTGCAGACATAAGGTGGCTGCACAGCTAAACGCAGATCACAAATAGCGGGTGCGCCAGTCGATCGGTGCGGTGCGAGCTCTCGGGTGAGGTACGGAGGTCCTCCGGAAGGTACTGGGTGCGGAGGGATTAGAAGAATGATCATGATGCTAAAACGCAACGCCCGCGGGCATGCATCCAACACTCACCGGCGGGTCTCTGTAACACGCTGTTGAGAAGTTTGCATGTACATTGTAGATAGAAACGAAGCTTCGACCGCACGAACGTCTAAGGCTATGCGAGCCTAAGCATGGATTCAAGGCCCGGTCAGAGCTTCGTCCACTCCACACAGCCATCTGAACCGTATTTCTCCTCAAGCCAGTCGTTGGCTTTCTTGAAGTGGCCGTTCCCAAAGAAACCCCGGCTTGCGCTTAGAGGAGATGGGTGCTATATTTTTTAGACGCGGTGTACGAGAGTGATCACGGTCGTCGCAAATCAGCTATTGTAAGCATAGTAGACTGAAAATGCACTCACAGAGCTCATCAAAATTAGATGCTTCTTCTATGGACCGGCAGTTGCGTGCGCCACCAACACTATCGTCAGCGATGTGCAGGAAGGTTTGACGCTCACGAAATACGAAACAGACCTTGTCCAGCTTCGCTACTCGCTTGGCTGCCCAAGTGCCCCAAGCCACGAAGACGATGCCACGCCCACGGCCTGCACCCGCGCTGCTCTTGTCACCCAGATTGGCACCGCCGTATCGATCGACCATCTCGATGACTTTGTCGGTGAACTGCTCCCAACCCTTGTTCGAATGGGAGCCTGGCTCGTGCGCCTTGACAGTGAGTGCAGTATTGAGGAGCAAGACGCCATTCTCGGCCCAGGCGTTCAATGTACTACATATTCCCAATTAAGCTTTTATTTGTATTTTGGGAACGGACGTGTGGAGTGCGTACCCATGTTTCGGCGGCTCGAAGGAAGGGTACTCAGACTTAATCTCTGTGTAGATCTGTGTACCGATAAGCTTGTGGACGATTTACAAATAGCAACGCTACTTACGTTTCTCAAGGACGGAGGGACTGCGACGCCCGGGGGAACCGAGAAGCAGAGCCCTGGTCCGGAGTGAGTGTGTGGGAACAAACATATGAATGCTGCGCCGGCTTACCATGGGCTTGTCCTGGGTTGTGGTACGGATCTTGGCCTATGATGACGACCTTGACTCTTCCCAGAGGGGTGAGGTTCGACCATGCGTAAATGTCCTTGGCTGATGAGAAAAAGTGTATCAGACGCCAATTTCTCCACGAGATTGAGGCATAGATACTGACGAGGAGGATACACCTTCAAGTTAGGAGCACTGTCGTCAGGTCCCTTGACCCCTTGCTCACGCAAGAACCTCTTCAGCTGCAGAAAGTACGGTTGGCGGATTTCGTCCTTGAGGACTTTGAGCCTTGATACGCGATCAGTGCGCGGACACCCACGGCGATTAAGAGACGATCGTTACCAGCTCATTCCCATAGTCTTGCATTCTAGAGCCAGAAGCTCTTTCTCCTCATCGGACATCGTACTCTGAAACTCGGACAACGAAAATGGTATGGAGTTCAGAGACGGGTTTGAGCTGAGACCAGCTCGCGCTTTCTTTGCAGGAGGTGCCTTGACCACCGCAGATTTGCCACCCATCATGTCCATGAGCGTACGTTGCCGCTTCGTAGCACCCGTTTGCGTCTTCCGCTCTGACGCATCTGACTTCGCTGAGGGAGCCTTTGCAGGCTGTGACGCGGACGATTGTGCGGCGTTCTCCTTGACCTCCGCAGGCTTCTCGAGATCTTCGAGGTACACGACGCGTGGAGTCTTTTCCATATTGCTTCTCAGAGACCGTGTGTAGCAGAGTGCGAGCAGAAGAGGGCGTGTGAGACGCGTCGTGGACAACGATGAGAGCGGATGAAGAAGGATGTGTGGACGAGTCAAGGACGCGTCTCGACGCGAAAGTGGCTGCGGACGATCGACGCGGCCGCGTANCGGCGGACGGTCGGCAACTTCCGAGCTCTTACTCCATTTGGTGCCGATGTGCCGGGGCTCCCGTCTTGGTCCAATCAGGCTTACGTCTATACATAGCGGCCCGGAGCGGTGGCGGACGGTGGCGRGGCGAGGGCTCTTCGATCCGTGTGCAGAGATTGAGAAGTGTAACACCGAGCGCGTCAGAGCCGGGTCAGACCACAAACTCTCTCCTTTCTACCACCATCTCCCCAGGTGGTGCTCGTCTCTGTCCAACCTGGCTCGCTCTCCGTCTTCTCCCTCACCCCCCGCACGAAGACCGGCGGGGCGCACCAGCGACCGTCCCGCTAGGAAAGCTCGCGTGCAGTCGACCCGCAGGCAATCCTCGGGTACCCTGCCGCCCGCACAGCTCTCCCAGCAGAAGCAGCACCAGCAACAAGGCTGGAGTACGAGCTACCATGCAGGGTCGTCGAGGTATGCACACCGTTGCTCAGTGGAATGGCAGCGCAGTGATACGTAGTGGCGGATGCACAGCTCCGACTCGGAGGACATCACGAGCGACGACGACGCGACAGACGACGGCCGCCTGGGTTCCCGCGGAAGGCCGCCTGAGCAGAGACGGATTGGTCCACAACCAAAAGAGAACAGGGGCAATGGTGCGTTCATAACTCGTCAAGGCAGCGGACAGTCCCTGTCCAGTGGGTCAAGGAAGAGCAGTCCGTCGAGACTGTACGAACGGAGAACGTTCACGCGTTCACGGTCTCCTGCGGTTCACTCTCCACCCGACAACGCTACGAATGGCGGGCACCGTTCGTCGTCCCCCTCTGTATATATGCGACATCGACATACCCAAGTTGTCGTTGCCATCCGGTCGCTGTTCCCGAGCACCACATGTATCCCATTCCGCATCCCGTTCGTGAAGGGCACGTTCAGAGCATCGTTCGACACTCGGCAAGCCCTCGAAAACATGCTGCTGGTCTGCTCTGTCGGGTACGCCGCAGTTAAAATACGTGGCTTCGCCACAGGCCCCTTCGATCCGGATATGTGGATGTCCATAGGTACCAGCTCTTCATCACAATGTTACTAGAGCCGTACTAACACAATGACCATTGTCAGAGCTCGCGCTACTTGTTGTTGCTTCCATCATCTATTGCACATGGACCAGAGTTTCCTGGACACGAACACAAACTACCCTACCGGAAAGACCTCCGACACCTCCTTCTCGTCCAGCCTCCCCGCGCTACCTAGACGGCCGAGAAAATAGACGGCCGAATAACAACACTCTTAACCTCAGCAATGCTGCCGCTCGACGCCGCGACACAGGCTTCGTGTGGATGACTGTCCCGAAGAACTACAGGTGAGTACGCGAGTTCCCCCGTCGTTCGTCCGTATGTGTCAGGGACGCTGACGCTGTTTCCAGGAACGCGCAGGACGACGGAATCCTGACTGGTCTTCTAGGCGGACCGCTCATATCTGCTGCGCTCCTATACATCGCCCTGCGCATGGGCGCGATGGACCCACCTGGCGACCCCACGCCCGCGGGCTGGCTCATCGAACCTCCCATGACCCTGCCAAATTCCGCAGGGTTCCTGACGCCGCTGGAAGCGGTTCTCCGCTCGCGCAGGTACCTCGTCAGCCAGTCCACGTTCTGCGCGACGCTGCTTCTCGTGCACGTATGTGCGTCATGGGTGACGGAGGCGCGGCACCAGCGCAAGCTCGTCGTGCCCGAGGGCGAGGTGAGCTCCGTGCCCCGCAAGGAGGGCCGGCGGACGTACCTGTACATTCTGTTCGCGATCAGTGTCACGCTCTGGATTCTGTGCGTGCGCATCGCGTTGGAGGAGATGCGGCTGGGAATCTGGCAGAGTGCGTCTCCCGCTTCTCCCGCTCTCGTCCGCTGCGGACCCCGACGGAGCGGGGGNTGGTCATTGTGCCTGTTACTGATATTCCGTCTAGGTATGTCGTACTTTGACGTCGCCGCGAGCGCGCTCTTCTTCCAGTTCTCGCTGTACATCTCGGTGCGGCTCGCCCACCGTGGGTTCACGTTCGGAGAGCTCGGTCTCGTGGCATTTGGCGCTACCATCCTATTCATGGAACTGGTGAACCTCACAATTGCGAAGGTGAAGGCACCCCTCGCTTGTTCCCGGCATTTTGCAATATGCTCACGGTTTGACGGTATGCAGCTATGGCCCATGTCGACACCCTATATCAAGACCGTCAGGTTACCCACCCCGCTCCTCATATACCAGCTCGCTCTGATACCTGGCTCGCTTCTGACCGGATTCCTGCTTTCTCCCCTCCTCTACCTTTCACGCCACATCGCGCAGCGCCCCGTCCGACGCCTCCGCTACCCACAGGAAAAGCAGAAGCACCGCCGACTGCTCGCGCTCGCCTTCTATGCCGGAGCCCTGCTCATCGTCGGTGGCCTCATCGGGTTCTGGACGCGGTGGTGCCTCGGGGGCCGCAACCCGTGGGCGTACGTCGTCTTCTGGGTGCTCGAGGGCAAGAACAAGTGGACGCGCCCGGCGCTGCTCACCTACTGGGCGCTGCTGATCAGCATCAGCGTCGCGGGCTGGACGCGCCAGCTCGCGCGCGGAAAGCGCTTCCGCCAGTGGAACGTCCGCGGGAGCATGCACATCGCGACGGGCGCGGGCGACGTCCCGGGCGCCCCTGGAAGCCCACGGTACGGAGCTGCGTTCGGGCAGCCGGGATACGGGTCGACGGCCGTTCCGCCCCAAGCTCCGTATGCGCTACAACAGCTACAGCAACAACAGCAACAGCAACAACAGCAGCAAACACAGGCTAACGGGACAGGGGGAAGCCCGAGGGTGAGCCCGGCCGAACTGAGCGATCCCCCTAGCGCTAGCGCTCCGCCGACTCCTATGGGCGAGGGGACGGGCCCGTTGGGCCTGCGGCTCCCGAACCTCCCGAATCTCCCGAACCTGCCGGACCTGCCCAACGGGACGAACCTGTCGAACGTGGCGACCGATTTGTTGGACGCGGCGGACAAGCATGTGCCGACGCTGAGCGTGAACGCGCGGCGCAAGTTCNTTCCACGCGCTCGCGGTGGTGATGTTCGTGCCGGGGATTGCCGTCGACGTGCGTGGTATACAGAGTTGTAGAAGATTCGCAGCTGACGGTGTGATTGTGGGGTTTGTAGCCGGCGTTCACGCACCTCGCGTTCAGCGTGGCGTTCGCGCTGTTCACGTTCACGGAGTACGTGCGCTACTTTGCGCTGTACCCGTTCGGCGCGGCGGTGCACCTGTTCATGAACGAGTTCCTGGACTCCAAGGACGGCGGGACGGCGATCTTGAGCCACTTTTACCTCCTGACGGGGTGCGCGAACTCGGTGTGGTTCGAAGGGTGCGTAGTAGACCGTGTTGGTTCTCGCATTTGAGCTGCTCCCCCTGACGCTTCGATAGCCCCTCACGGTTGCTCCAATTCACCGGGACACTGGTGCTTGGCGTTGGAGATGCTCTGGTGCGTGATAGACATGGACCGCTGACTCGGTCTGATCGGCCGCTGAGAGCGTTGTTCTCATATATAACTCTACGTGCAGGCGTCGATTGCGGGGAAGCGTTTTGGACGACACCGGTGGTTCGCGGCGAACCCGAAGACGATCGAGGGGAGCGTAGCGTTCGTGGTGTCGATCTGCTTCTGCGCGTGGCTGCTGCGGGCGTTTGGGCTGGTAGAGCAGTTTTGGGTGAGTGCAGGAGTTTCCTATGCGCTGGGCAGCAGTGGGTGGAGCGTGCAATATTGCATATGCACATCATGCACAGCTCTGGAGAGGATCGAAATGCGAGGAACTTCGGTTCGAGTGGAGATCGGCGTGGCTTGGAAAGTGGACTGACGCAATGTGTTGTTTGATTGTGCAGATCGGGCGCTACGTGGTGGTGGGGTGCCTGGCGGCGGGGCTGGAGGCGTTCTCGGTGCAGAACGACAACCTGACGCTGCCGCTGTACATGTGGGCGATGCTTGTGTTCGGCGATGTTGTAGAGTAAGGACTGCTATATTGGACAGACTAATCTGGAGGACGAACCACAAGCTACTTGGACTTGCAGGGTGCGGCGTGTGCGCGTGAATGAAGGGGACTCGGTAGGAGCGATGACGTCTGTATACAGCCACCGGCTTGACGAGGTCCGATCTAGACGTATGGGCGCTAGCAAGGGCGCCTGTGAGAGGGAGGGAGGGCGGTCGCCTGTTTGTATGCTTCGGCTGAGGGAGGGCGTCTGAGTCGGTCGTCTGCACCTGCACCTCTCTCCTCCGCTCCGCCTTCTCGACGCTCTCAGTCTCGCCCCGTCTGTGCTATACGTACTACTTGACCTCTGCGCCACTACGCCCGCCTCCGTCCTTGGCACGCCATCCATGTCTCTCTCCACTTGATCTCTTCCTCCTACTCCTCCTCGCCTCTTCCCAATCACACCCTCCTGCATGCACATGGACAACCGCCCTCCCGCTACTGTCCTCCGATCTGACCAGATTCCCCCCNGCTCTCAGCCAAGACGACCTCCACTCCTCCGTCGCCGCCGCAAACCCGCCCACCATCCTCCTCCCATCCCTCCCCCCATCTTCCCACGACATCCAAAGTACCACCCCCGTCGCCCACACAGACGTCCCTCCACCGCCTCCTCCGCGGAGGACAAGCACCACCTCCTCCCCTCCGCCCCCTCCATGGGCGAACTCTCGCCTTCCGCCTACTCCATCCTCTCAGACTNCCCCCGGTCCTGGCGGTAGGCCTTGGTCGCCCGACGTCCGAGACCAGCTTCCYCCGCCAGTGTCTGYTCCGTGCGATGAGGCYTCCATCCAGGAGATGAACAAGAAGGCCCATGCAGCCGTWGCCGGYCTCCGCGCAGAAGTCTCCCGTCTCTCTGGCGTAGGTGCGTMCGCTTTCCTCTCYYTCCGGTCATGTAAGAGGTGGTTGACCGTRTGCTACCACTGCTGCTCGTTTCCNTGTCTTCAGACGTCCTCCCGTCCCCGTTTGACCCGTCTCCTTCAGATGAGAGCCTCTCACAGAGCGCATCTACTCCCGCGCGCGACACCAACATGGTCGAGCCCGACTACGACTGGGCGACGTTCATCCACGCGTACGCTCTCGGCCGCTGGGATCCGCTCAAGACGCCGCATCCCCCGCGATCGCACTTGCAGGCCCCCAGCCTTCCCCGGGCCAATGTGCTGGATACGTCCGTGGGTGGGCTCAGCGCGGACGTCATGTTCGATTCCCCCGAGCTAGACTCTATGCCGGACTGGCGACCAGCGGAAACCCCATTCGAACCTCCGTCCTCGCGGTCCTTGCCCATTCGCGATGTGCAGCTGCCTAATAGGCTCGACAATGCCGTTCCGTTGGAAAGCGGATCGGGCCCCGAGGCGTTTACACCCACCCTGGTGACCAGCGCGCCTGGAACACCCGCGGCGACCTCCTCGTCCGCGCCGAGGCGACTGTCGAGGCCGTTGAACATCCCGCTCAACCTCGGCAGCTTCTCGCACCGTCTGCGCAATTCGTTTGCTGACATGCGGACGTCAGGCGGCCTTAACTCACAAACCATCTCCGAACACTCACGTGTGCCGAGCATACCTCCCGCGGACGCGACCGCGACGGCGGCGGCGATTCGCCTCGCTGCTGCACGCGTCTCCGTCGCGCCCCTCGCCCTTCCCTCCCCCGAACACGAGCTTACAGATCCTATGCGCGGCGTGACGGCGACCATACCAGGCTCGCATCCGTCGGACATCTTCCCTATCACCGAGCTGCCGTTGCTTTCGCCCAACACGGCGCGCAAGTCGCGCCTGAGCAGCTTTTGGCAGGGCACGCAGGACGTCGAGGATGGCCCGCCGTCGTCCGTGCTGTCGACGATCGAGGCGAGCCCGCCAGATTCTGTCGCGGGCGAGGCACAACAGGCACCGACGCAGCACTGGGAGATCTGAAGCCCGATCTCCACCGACCGCCGNCCCGCCCCGGCTGCTCCTGTCCCGAACAACGCTGTCGTCCCTCCGGCCACCGCCCCGGTTCGAAGAGTGCCAGAGCCCGCTGCGGACGTCGACGAGGACTACTTCGGATCCGTGGAGCCCTCGCGCGTCGTCGGCCTCAGCTCCTCAGCGCGCCCACCTATCGCGTCGGGGAGCGTGAGCGCAGCGACATCAGAGTCGGCGTCGAGCACGGTCGTGCCTGCGGTGACGCGGGGGACGGGCCCTGAGATCTCGCGGCAGGCGAGCGCGCCGCCGTTCAACCCGGACCCGCAGACGGTGCCAGCGCTCCCGCGGCGGATCTGCCTGACGCGCCAGACGAGCGCGCCGCTGCCGACGGCCCCGCTGTACGAGCGGCGGCTGCGCGCGGCAGGGCGGCCGGCGGGGGTGGGGGGCGAGAGCGCGGCGGGCAGCAACCTCGCGGGGCGCGCGGCGAAGGAGGAGCAGATGTTCATGGAGCTGGGGTACCTCGCCCCGCCGAACCCGCCCGACGAGCTCGAACGGAGGAGGGCGCTGTATAAGTATAATATATGGAGCACGGGGCGGGACCCGAACTTTGACAGGATCGCGCATCTGGTGAAGCTGGTGTTCAATACGCGGATCGTGATCATTACGCTCATTGATGGGACGGAGCAGTGAGTGGTTTTTTGGTTGTGTTCTTTGGGGCGCGGGGAGGGAGGAGTGTGCTGACGAGTGGTTGCTGAGCAGGTTCTTCAAGTCGGAATGTAGGTCGTTTATGAGCTAGAGTGTTCTGTTGGGCTTACAGGAGTAAATCAGCTGGATTTGACGCACAATGTACACCACGGACAAGTTCGCTATGCGCCCACGCCATCCTTCAGCAGTACGCACCATTTTTTGTTCAATCCGTTGTGTCAAGCTAACGAGTATATGAAGGGACGACGAACCGATGGTAGTACTCGATACCCGGGAAGACTGGCGCTTTGCGAAGAATGTGAGTCGTGCGACAGGGCGCGTGCAACTGACGTCGGCTCACCGTCGAGCAGCCCCTCGTCATTGGACATCCTCACGTTCGCTTCTACGCGGGATGCCCGTTGCGCACGCATGACGGGTATAATATCGGAACGTGAGTGGGCTTGGGTTTTGAGTGTGGCTGCATGCAGGTGGCTGAGTCGTGTGATGTGTTTGTGATCAGGTTGGCGATCATGGACGATACACCGCGACGAGAGTTTAGCCCTCGACATAGGCATACGCTCAAGGAGTTTGCAGTACGTATGGTGTTGACCTCTTCGGGAGGGATGGCGGCTGACGGGTTATATAGCAAATCGCGTTACGGGAACTGGAACTATGGAAGGACAAGGTATGTACTGCTCGAACGGTGTTGATCACACTGGGTTCTCACCTTTCCCCCAGATCCAACTTCGCATACGAGACCGCATCCAAAGCTCCATGGAACAGTTCACGCGAGAGTGCCTCGAAGTCGACAAGCAAGCGGACGAAGAGAAGCCCGAGACGCGGCTCGTCGGGTCGACGTCGATGGAGCAGATCTACGTGCGCGCCGCGCGGCTCGTGAAGCGCACGCTCGACGTCGAGGACGCGATCATCATGGACGTCTCGCACGTGGACGTGCTCGAGACGGTCGGCGCCGAGTCGTCGACGTCGCTCACGCTGCACCACGCGGACCCCGCGCTCGAGTCGACGAGCCGGAGCCTGCAGTCGGACGAGTATAGGAAGCTGACGGAGTTCTTTGAGCGCCATCCGGAGGGCAAGATCTGCGAGAGCGTCGTGCACCCGAGCTTGCGGCCGTTCTTGCCCGCGAGGATACAGTATGTGCTCGGTGAGTCGCTGTTTGCCGTGTGGGCGAGGTGGGTCTGGGATGCGGAGGGCTAACCGGTTTGGTCGAGAATAGCGGTGCCCATATATAACATCGACAAGCGGCCGTTTGCATTGCTGTGCGCGTACAGCACGGGGGAACGGACGACGCCATTCGTGAGTACTTCTCTCCTTTAGCAGCGGCAGCAGAAGGAAAGGGATTAATATTGATGGAAAACCTTGTTTCCCTCTCTTGACGGACAGCTTGAAGGCCACGAGCTATCGTATCTCCGCGCGATTGGTGGGTGCTGCGCAGGACACCTGCCTTGGGATGTTGTGCATGCTGACGGTGGGACGGTGCTTTTTGTTTGTAGGGGTGATCATCTTGTCCGCGGTGTTGAAGCGTCGTATGATTCTGGCGGACAAGGCGAAGAGTTTGTTCATATCCAAGTATGCACATTCTTACGCTTGCGTAAGTACAAGGGAAAGAAATGCTGACCGTTCCCCCTCAGCATCTCGCATGAACTCCGAACACCTCTACATGGAGTGCGTAGAGTTGATGTGCCTGACCCTGGGCGACAAGTCTGACACAAGTGTCCTTTGCATAGATCCTCGCATCGGCGGAGCTTCTCTCGGAAACATCGCTGAACCATAGCCAGGCATCGTTCCTGCAGACCGTGCAGGCGTGCGGGACGTCGCTCGTGGAGACCGTCAACCACGTGCTGGACTTCACGAAGCTCAGCGGGAACGCCAAGGCCGGCGGCGTCGAGAATGTCATTCATCTCAGCAGGTATGAATCCTATATTGTGCCCAGCATCTCCGAGGATCGTACGCAGTTTGGCTGACTGAATGGTCGCGCTTTGCGTAGAGTGAATTTGATGCAGCTCGTGGAGGAGGCGACGGAGGGCTGTTGGATAGGCCACCGTGCACGGATGTTTACGAGCGAGATCGGGAGCGTGTATTCGCCGCCAAAGGACCGTCAGCAGCAGCAGCAGCAACAGCAGTCTGTTGTGCTCCCTGCGACGCCCAACAAGCATGTCGAGACCGTGATAGACGTCGGACATAGCGAAGCTGTATGTGTGCTCCCACCGCTGTGGGACGTGACGCCGAGTGAGCTTACGCGCGCATTACGCGACAGGGCTGGACGTTCCGGTGCGAGAAGGGCGGCATCCGCCGCATACTCATGAACGTGTTCGGGAACAGCCTGAAGTTCACATCGGTACGTGCGTGCGCGGCTCGCTGGCCGACTGGCTGGGGGCGATTGANGGGGGGCGCGCGGCTGATTCGAGCTTCGCTGAATGCGCAGGATGGTTATGTTCACGTCATGCTGCGTCAATTGCCTGCTACGAGCGACACGCCGCCCGGCAAGGTCAGGATCGAACTCTCGGTGATTGACACGGGCAAGGTACGCTTCCATAAGGATAAATGTGCGCGCGCTCGCGCCTGTGCAGATGCTCACGTTATTGCTCGCAGGGGATCAGCCAGCACTTCCTGAAGGTGAGAAGCGGGTGGGGTTCGCGATCGGGAGCACGAGCTNCAYCCATTTTTTTTACGTTTGTGATTGAACAGAACCAGCTCTTCCATCCGTTCTCACAGGAGAACCCGCTGCAGACAGGGACGGGGCTGGGCCTCGCGATCGTCAACAGCATCGTGCGGTCTCCCAGCGTCGACGGCAAGGTCGACGTCTGGTCGGCAGAAGGCGTGGGCACCGAGATCAAGGTGACTTTCAATGCAGAGCCCGTCGAGAGCCYARGCCCTTCGGAATCGTCAACGCCCAACGCGAAGCGCCCAATCTGAGTTGACTGTTGACTTCATGCATCTCTTTGGCGCTTTCTGAGGCACTCACCGAGCGACAAGGTCATGCTACGACAGTGAAAATGAATCCGGCGGAGTATCATGAAGCAAATGCGGTTCTACGTCTTGAATATACTTGCAGCACCTGAAAAGCCTCGTTCGGCCACTGAAATTGCTACGGGGGGCGCCGCGACGGTCGCGGTGGCAGTCGTTGACTCGTTGTGTTGATCTCAACTTGGCAGGATTCCTGCATCGGGACTACATCAGTGCATGACTGAGCATTCGCATTGCCCATGAGAGAGTCTCAGGTTAGTGCAATCGTGTCGACTACAACTTAAGGGTACTCATTCGTGGTATTCGTAGTTCCCAGCTGTCTGCGCCTATCGCTGTCTACAGGTATCCCTGCGCTCATCGTACCGGTGACAGGTTGGCCATGGGTATGGGCAATGCCTATTACCGTGTTTCGGTCTTGGCTCAGACCATCCTGTGGACGATCATTGATCATCTCTATCGGACTGATAATGNCCCCCCGGTAGCACCGCTGAGTCGGTCAGCTGTGATACCTGCCTTTTACGCTCAGACTTACCTGCACTGTACAGGAAGTTCATTCCCTCTGCCTCGATCGAAGGATGTCTGCAAGCCGCGCTACCTCCATACGAAGCAATGCGTCTTACATTGTCGCTTCTCAGCAGAGGCAGCTCGGAGTTCTGTGGTCCATCGCCGCCATGCTCACGTTCTGTCCTGTCGAGGACACCTTCTGGGACACAGCCTATCATAAAACTTACGACAGCGCCCGACAGTCGAGAGCATCCGTCGGTCGAGAGCCATCTCGAGAATGGGAAGTCATGAGAGCGCTGACGGCGCAAGCTGCTTCAAAGCTCGCCGTGAAGGCTGTAAGTCCCTCACTCGCCTCCTCATGTGGCTCTACTACCCCTCCTACGTCGTTCAGCAACCTCATCTGCTTTTCTGGCCCAAAACGGCCTGGTATGTCGGCCCCGGTGATCCCTATGGGCCACTTGGATATCACGGACCGTTACCTCCTCCGATCCCATGCGCATATCCCCAACCAATCACCAAAAAGAGACCATCCCGAGCCGAAGCCGCTTATGCCGTACCCCGCGCGCCTGTCGCTCCACGGGACAGCGTCTCCCGCAACCACTCTCATCTAGACCCTCTCCTCGTCCACACACCAGGGAAAACCCACAACCTCCCGCTTGCATGGGATATGGCACTCCACCCTACAACTGTGCAAGTGCACTTGGATACATTCAGCACGAACGGCATCATGTTCTGGGAGTACTTCAGACGTTGTGCCGCGGAGCTTGCACCGGAGCACGGCGGGCAGCCTCTGGACTCGCTCACTCTCATCATCAACACGTCCTCCTTGCATACGAAGGTGAAGGTCGCGCCGGGATTCACATCATCGTGGGACATGCCGACGACGGTGACGCCTTACGTCTCTATTTGGGACGTCCTCGTCGCCTTGTACCAGGTACTCCAAGCTCCTATTGACGCGGAGACGTCCCGCCGCTTGTCTGTTCCCGAGCGGGAAGCCGCAACACTTGCTGCAAACTCGCGGATGAGACNGGGAAGCGCGCGTACTTCGGTACGTCGGGCGCCCCGTACACGCCGTCAAGAATGTCAACCTACTGACCCAAGGGAGGCGGTTCCTGGGTATTCGGCCTGGTGGGAGGAAGGCAACGGCAGAATCTGGGGGATATACGGAGACGTTCGTGGTAGAGATTGGAGGTGACTAGAATAAGCTTGACGAGCGACAGAGGGCGGCTGATGTTAATCGACAGACATGTCACTGTACGTTACTGAAATACGCTTGTCATTTGGATTCCGTCGACGCCGCCGGATGCAATTGAGATATCGCACCTGCAATGTCATGATACACCCTATATGCACTATTGCGAGCACCTCTTTCATAGTAGAATACAGTACTGTATAATGAGTGTGACTGTGTCTCTTGACAGCGCCCGTCAATCGGCCCGGCATACCAAATTTGGACATTGTTGTGCTGTGAGAACGCGCTCGGCTGCACGTACAAGTTGCAAACCACGATGTCACCGTGAGTATGATGGCGCTATACAGCTGGTATCAGTACTCGGTGGGAATGTTGTGTCCTGAGCACACGTTATAAGCCGTCCGCGGATGATTCCACACCTCCCCATCTTCTCTCGCTCGATGCTCGCACTGAGCACGTACCGCGACAATGTGGGTCGACCCCTCCTATTCCCGACGTCCACCCATTGACGGAGACGGACATATCGACGGTAAAGACACTACCGCCTCGTAACAACTCCCTGCATACACTGACAACATTGCCCAATAACAACCAGTAAGACCGCTCTTTGAACGCCGGAGACGTGAACAATGCATACACTCACTCGCTATTCACTCGCCTCGACCCCGACGCTTACCACCAGGCTGCCAGAGGATGTGAGGCAGGCGGACAGCAATACTGCTGTTGATGGGACGCTGGTCTCCAGGCCCCATGGGTAGCGCTCTTTATCTTCCAAGGTGTGATACGCGCTACGACGAACGCGGAATTTGATCACAAAGGCACCTGACATTCTCTAGAGCCCACAGATGTCAAGTTTTACTTCGTCCCTGAATCCTCCATACGCGGACGAATCAAGCTGGTCAGTCATAATATTGCTGCTGAATTTGTCCAGTCGACAAGCCTGCGATACAGATTCGTTATGTTGGACACACTGAGCGAGCGCAAAATGGCATTCGTGAGCAGCCCCTATGCTTCCGCATCTCGATCTCGGTGTTGCTGATATATGAACAGCAGCTTCATGGCGGCGCGGCCAGCTCGGACCTATCTAGGGAGCGCATCCGAATGATTCGGACCGCGTCTAGGCATGCCATGTTGTTTAGGACGCCCTTGTCTTCGTGTTCTGCCGGCATCACTCGAGCCTCTGTTTAGTCTCGTACCTCTGTCTGCACCCATCTAGTAATGGCGACGCGGGTCCGACTGCCTACTGCAAACACTGTCTGTGCTGGGAAGATCTGCTTACTCTAAATCAAGCCGTCGGAAAACGATTGCCTACCATGCTCAGCGTTGCTCATGAAATATCTGTCACCACAGCTCTGACGTCGGTAGCTACCTCTCCAACGCCACGACCACTTCGTAGAGTTTGATCTACATCGTCCTTCAGCGACTGCCATAACGCCTAGTTGAGACGGGTTCTGCCCTTTCTGAGGGCGCCTCCAGCCCTCGTTTCCGTCAGTTTCTCTTCATCTTCGCCCCATCTGGCGTCCGATGTTCCGCACCCTAAGCTCGATGCATCGGGTGTCTCTCCGCAGCCAATGCCGCTCAAGCCAGACCCTCACACAGTGCACGAACGCGCGCCGCAAACTGGGACAGAAACAGTCCCTGAGCATCCAGAGCGCATGGGACCAAGACCCTGCCATGGGGGCAAACTCATCAACGGGACGCGCAAAACGCCTCCTTCCCTCTCCTTCTGCGATTCTTCCACTCACTCTATAAGTACAGCACCCATTTCTCAATTTAGTTCTCCAGAGCAACTCTGAACCTCCACAGCATGCCTCCTAAGCCTACCCGCGTTCAATCGAACAACGCCGTGCAAAACATGCAATCCCCTACTCCTCCTCAACCGGTCCTCACCGGAACCCTCGGGCCTGGCGCGACATACTCTCAATGGCCCAACCCCGCCAATGGGGGCTCCGGAGGTTTAATACCGCCGCCTGCGCCTCGTCTCCCCCCCGATTGCTCTGCCGCAAGTGCCCAACGTGCAACAGACCAATGGTGGTGTGTTGCAGCAAGGAAACCCGTATGTGTACTCAAGATTATCACGTCCACACGTGTGGCATTAGGTTGACGAGACGTGCAGCAATAATCATACCACCCCTCAGGCCTCTGCACCGCCTTCAACGGCGTACGCCAACGCTTTGGGACTGATCTTTCCGCCTGTCTCACCGCCTGGCCCGACGAAGAGTTCCACGCAGCCTTCGCCCGGTGCCAGCGGCAAAACAAAAGGAGGATCGCAGCGAGGTGAGCAAGGAATTTGAGTCTCATCCAACGCACACGCTCACGAGCCCCTTGGCAGGTTAACTTCTGAACTGCGAAGGGTCAATTCTCAACGGTCTGAAGATCACACACCCTTCTACTATAAGACTGATGTTTGTGTTTCTTGTTATCGCCGCTGTGCAGATGATTGTCCGTACTGCACACGAAATGCCTCCACCGATTTCTATACCGCGCTTGCCTACCCTTGCGGAAGCTCTTCCGAACCTATATCTAGTCCGGGGTCGACAGTAGTGTTGCATCATGTACCAGTCCAGCCACAGCCGAATAAATCATTTGGATTGATCACGTCTAGTAGGGCATTGCCACCGTCAGTCACCACGACCTGCCAGTATCCTATCGCCGAATAGGGCACAATGTCGGAAGGCATGCTTTGATGAACTTGACATGTTGTTGTACTTCATAGGACTCGACGTGAGAGTGTCATCAAAGTTGGCGTGATGAGCAACGGTCTCACTGCTAGGTAGGTGCACTGTACAATGGAGGCCATAACGAGCGTCGGAAGGCGTCTCTTGGCCTGAAGCTCACTTCGGGCCCCCAATCCTTCTCTTACCGCCACCATCATGCTCTCTATGCCACATTCCCCTCTTTCAGTAGCCTAGGGCGAGCTCTCCAAGTCTGAGGACGTCTGAACGTTCAAAAAGGAGCAAAAACTAGATAATAACTTCGTTGAGATGCGAAGTGTTACGAAGTGGCGGCACTCGGCTGAACAAAAGGTACGGAAACCGCTTACATATTCTTCTTACCAGAGAAGATTAACTCGCTCCATAGTATCTAATGTCACGCTGGCTTTTATGGGCCGAGAGGGTGACCTTCCTTAACCTCGTCGCAATGACCTCAACGGGGTGCATAAGCCAATCTAGGGCATGGCCGGGGCGCGGCGCGATGATCAATTTCTTCTCCAACGCGCAATTGTATACGCACGAGAACGGTGTGTGCATACGCTCTATCCTCTAGTGCTTACGCTGATATGGAATCTATGTACATCCTTTCAGTAGTTCAACACACATACCTTTGGCGGTCGAAGGTGTCGGCTTGGGCGCTAGACATCGTCGCTTCGCATCGTCGGACCAGTTTTGTGCATCCATCACCGAACTAGGACACATGTGGACCCTCAAGAAGTTCCGGGATGACTCCCCGGGGCCAGGGCGGCATGGCATACCCAAATCCTCGGTCCTGTTGACACACCCGAACCTTGCGGTGTACATTGACTTCGCAAGCGCCGTGAGTGCCCGATTTTCTGTCATGCGGGTATCCATACCAGGCGTCCTGATATATTTACCTACACTGCAGCGCTTCCAACAACAGGTGCGCCTTGGCGCGCGCCCACTACCCTGTTGCGTACCCATGTTAGGTCCATGAAACCCTGACGTCAAGGTTCATGCGCAGACAAACCTCGGACATCCGACTTTCCTCCGTGGCCTTGATAACGTTGCGCATAACCTTCCTACATCGCGCCATACCCATATAAGCCAAACTATGGCGGATGTGTGAAGCCTAGGCGACATGCCAACATCCTGTCGGACTGCCCAAACGATTGTCTTGGAAGAGTGTCCTCTCTAGGCTCGGCTCAACAAGATGAGGTTGTATCTCTTCTAGGGGTCACCCGCACACAGCTGTGTAGGTGAATGTGAGTCCATTGTCCTTGTGATAAGAGAGCGCTGAGAGGCCTTCACGCCAAGGGTCATGTTGTGTGCTCACCCGATATCTCACAGCTCCCCCTGAGCGTTCTCCATTCTACGGCGTCGCACACTACCCGATGTGTATCAAACGCRATGGCCCTCGGAAGCGAACGAGCTGAGGYCACAGATCCTGGATCTCRGGTCCTCGTCTGGTTCCCGGTTGTCACATACAAGATCGCCTGTAACGACGGTCAGCTATTCAAGTGAAGCGGCCGGCGATTGATAAGCACGGAGGAGATCAGTGTCATACCCATTGTGAGTATGCATTCGTCCATGGTCGAAGGCGAGGATCACTGACTGCGCACCGATATAGACTACGAGAAAACATATCTAAGGGGCGCATTCAGTATCTCCTTCCGCCCTCGCTGATCTCAGTGCTGACTTCGCGGAGCGAACCAAAAGGAACCACGCACGCATTCGCCACCGCACATCATTATCCGGGATCGACATGTACCCCGGTAGGTCCACCCCACGCAGTGCTCGCATATCGACCCAAAGCAGCCTCGAGGCGCATCCCCGATTCTCGCACAGATCTCCGCGCCACGCTCGAGAACCGCGAATAGATCTACGCCCGGGGACTTTGTCGGAGCCGACACTCTCCAAGGGATCGAGAAGCGGTACTTGGCGCCACCTATAGCGTGCGCATGCCACCACAACCTGCCCTCGGTCTTCCCTCATCTGACCGGGTGGGCAGCGTACGCGGTCACATGGCGCTCCTGCCTCTTCATCTTCGTGGATCTAGCACCGATGGGCGAACCGCAGCGGGTCATCTGGGGCCAGATTTCGACTCACAAGCGGTGCTCAGATGCGCCCTCCATCTCGCCAGCGGTCGGTCTTCATTGACTACGGCTCCTTGGCGGACACATGACAGCCAGATTGGCTCCGTGCAGCGAACACCCTTCCCTCCCAACAGCTTCGGCGACCCGGTCGATCGCGACCTCGACCGCGTTCATCTCGATGCCATAAGATGAACGGGGCGTACCGGACGCTCGCAACCCTGGAACAAAGCCAATCCAAAGATGTTCTTGGTGCTTGTAGCCATGGCGCTTCGAAGCACACTCCGCGGCGGGTGGTTGGCGATGTTAGATGGTACGCTGTGCTAGAACTTGGTGCAATGCATGCCGACGCAAGAGATGGGAACAAGCAAAGATGTCGTATCCCAGGTGTCCATCGTCCACGCACCGTCGCTGGCGTGTCAGCTTCGTCTTAACTATCCGAAGGACCTGGACCCTGCACGTACGGTACAAGGTGGGCGCACGTGGGGATACCGGTCGGTCGTGCCGAACCGCAGTTCGATCGCGAGCGCATGTGGGCGTGCAATCTTCGGAGCTCCGGTGGGCCCTCGTCAGACGACCTGCGGAACACGACCCGGTGCGGGATGGGCGGGGCCGCCGGGACGATGTTGCTGGTGCGGTCAAATCTCCAGGTGTGGATATCATCGAGCAATCTGTCAGTACAGTACTGGAATGCCCTCTGAACACGATGCTGGCTCGAAAGTTTCAGTCCCTGTTCCCTCAGCAGCGAGCACGATGGCAGTTTAGTACAATCAATCATGCAGACCGACGAAGACGCACCCTTTAGTTGTCCCCGGAGCCAATACTGATCTGCGATCACCATATTCAATCTTCGGGTTCGAGGGTGCCCATCTTGAGAGGACTGAGGAATAGTCAAGAAGTATATAGTGCATGTTGCGGAGATACTCGACCTATAGAATACATGTACATACAGCCCAGAAACCCCACAGCGAGCCACGTATCCTAACGGCGAAACAGAATCAAGTGCTGGAGGGAACAAGAATGAGTACACTAACAATACAGGTGCCTGCTTACTAGTCATCAATGGTCCAAGTCCACATCCTTTATGATATTCACCTCTACATACTCCTCGAGCGTCGAGACCAGGTAGTCGTCGTGTATGAACGGGGCGTTGAGCACGAGCCGCGAGAGCGGCAGATGGAGCGCCGCGCGCTCCTGCACAACGCCGTAGAGCAAGAAGTAGTCGACATCGTCGACGAGCGTGAGCTGCCGGAGGCGGGGCCAGCTCAGCAGCCCGTCCTCGGCGTGTTCCTTGCGGAAGAGCTCGAGGAACTTGGCCGTCGCGGAGTTGATCACCGTCAGATGCGAGATCGTCGGGAGGGCGAGCATGAACCTGCGTGTCGGCGTGCACATGCTCGCGTTGAGGAGGGAGAGCGCACGGAGCGCGGGGTACCGCCCGCCGTCGCGGCCGTCGGGGAGGGAGTCGACGAATTCGCGGAACTCGGTCTCGTCGAGGTTCGCGAGCGTGAGCTCCTCGAGGGCGGGCGTTGCGAGCAGGGACGACATTCGGCACACGTTGTCGCCAGAGAGCTCGAGGTAGCGGAGCGTCGGGATCGACAACGGTGGATACGTCCGCCCTGAGTGGAGATAGATGTACGTGCCCCGCAAGATGAGTGCACGRATCCGGGGTGAGGCRGCGAGCATGTCCCGGAATTGGTCGTATTGCAGCCTTGTTCGGAGCCACAGCCAGCGGAGGTCGATCGTGGTRAGGTTGATGAGAGGTGCAGAGCCCCAGGGGGTGGCAAGAGAGTCGAATCGGATAGACGATAGGGCTTCCGCGCCGCCCTGAAGGATGTCGTGCAGGAGGACTTCCTGGTTCCCTGATGAGCCGCTTAAGGACAGCTGGAGATGTCGGAGCTGAGGTGCGCTGGCGTCAGCTAATCGTCGGCCGATGGTGTACACTATCGCAGGGTCAGAGGTCATCAACGCAAAACGTCGCCATCGGTGTACGTGCGGCATGAGCAGCGTCATCATATTGTCGACCACCGGCGCAGTGAGCAGGCTCGTCGAGCGACAGTCGATCGTGATGTCGATGGGCTGCCCGCATGACCGTTGCAGGCAGAGCGGGACCCAGCCGTACGGACGTGGATGTTTGATCGTRACGTTCGTCCAGAGCTCGGGTGTGTTGACGGCGATCTCCCGCCATTGCCGCGAGACRGAGGCTACGACGAGGGGGAAAGGCCGGGGAACTGCGTGTTCTGTGACGGGTCCGTCATGAGGCATRCGACCACCTGCCTTGAATATTTGCACAAGGACTTCTTGGGGGAGTCGGAAGACGGGAACGAGGAATGTTGAGAGGGCCTCGATCTTGGCTCGGATGCAGGACAGAGAGGCCTCATTCATGTGTACCTCGTTCATGAGAGTGTTGACTGCMGGGCTGAAATGTGGACTGTCCGCGTCGGATGAAGGCTCGAGCATGACGCGCCAGCCGTCGGGCGCACTGTGAAAGACGTCCCAACCATGGGATTGCTGAATGCGCTTGATCTCGCGCTGGGCAAAAAGACGACGATGTTACATATAACTYCCATTTCGAGGGTCATATGAGACCTGCCTGGTAAGTAGGGTCGGTGGTAATTCGCTTGATGAGAACTAAGCGGTGGGCTTGATGCTCGGCGGCCTGTCTATTGAGTTCGGCGATGATATCGCGGATGGTAGTTAACCCCATGCGTATGAGCGTTGGTTCTGCAGGACCTCATTAGCGTTTGAGAAGGGCCGCGGTGGCTGCGGAGACGGACCTTGGGTTAGAAGTCGAGCTGCGATGCGCAGATAGCAGGCGGCACAGATACAGTCTGGCAGTCTTTCGCGGAGCTGGCGTCGGAGGGAGGAGCAGCGGGAGGAGCACGATGGCCTGAGTGGCAGACAGGCCGTGGCAGACGATGGGAGCCAAGTGCTGCTGCATTCGGCCCAGTCTGGACCTGGACGCGGACGAGGTTCCCGGTCTAGAAGCCGTCCCCGGCCTCTTGCGGCGCGAGCGCGGAGATATCCATCACACAGACCCTCTCTTCCTCGTCGTCCTCTTTGTCCTCCTCGTCRTYCKCCTTGCTGTMCTCAGMTGMCTNNCRGACGTCGGTTGRCYTCTTGATYGTGCATTCGRCCTCGGGATCGTAKGGGYGTRGACATCAATATGGYCCCGATCACTTACCAGACGCTCCCGGCGGTTATCTGGCGCTCTTGTTCTCAACTCTTGAGTCTTTCAGCTTTGTCAAGTTCCTCGCCCTTTTGRTCTCCAGCATTCAGATGSCTTCARAGGYTGCGTGCAAGTTGCTTMCTTGGTTGACNNNTGCGATCTGGTGATTGTCAGGTCTGGTAGATGCACTCGCCCAACAGTCATCGCATCCAARCCATGATCTACATGATCRTCCGTGAGTGTTTCGCGAGTGTGGTGTTMTGACTTGACGACAGTGTTGTGGTTGGAGATGASTGGACGCTCTCCTCCCAGTTCTTGACGTCTTCGCCTANATCCAGACGCTGCATGCAGATCGAAGAAATGATCCCCACGACAACGAATTCCCTCGTGCTCACGATGTCGCGGGCTCCTCGGCTAGMCTTCACTGGCCTTAGGCAAGGCGCGTCGTGCMAGRGGATAGTCATCCTCCCATCAACTAGATATATTGGTGGTTTGCATYGCATATATGAGCCGCCTGTGAGTACTCCGCGACAGCCTTTTACGTCTTCAAGAGGTATCGCGACTCCGATGGATGACGAGATTGCAGCGCAGTAAGATGGAGGTAGTAGCAGAAGGCGAGACGGAGGTTGCGATGGTGCTTGTATGGATCCTTGGCTCGGTGATCTTTTCTGCGAGTCCGCGCGCCAGTGTATATGCGCRTTTCCTCGATTCTAGCCAWCTACCCGTCATATATTCATCTCCGCCCAAAGCTGCGTGGTCGTCCGTCGAGACCATCGCGAACCAAGATGTTCGCTTGTTCGTTATCCCCGCTCGCAAGACGAGTGTTGCCCTCCTTATCTTCGCTGAAAGCGCATATATCCAYGTCCGGTGAGTGTATCCTTCGTCTTATCKTCTTCGAAGGCGCGAATATCCACGTTTGCAGTATATCGGGTGAGTATATGCGCACCCTCGTGTTGGTTGATGTCGCTCATGTGATAGGTTTGCCTTTCAGCGTGATGCGTCCTGGGATTTGCGTTTGCCCACGACTGAATGCAAAGAGCGGAAATGCGATGAACCCCGGTGCGGGATGATCGTCCTGTCACATGTCTGCACGCGACGSACTATGCTACCGCACAGAACCAGAGTATGCTCCTCGTCCCRGACGCCGCGCGCAGCCTGRGCGTACYTACTCCCTGCTCGCCAGCAGCATGCCGGGGCACRTCTATTCAATCCGCCCATTCGTCACAGAATCCATGTCAAGAGACATAGAGTTCATGTTTCGGACTCACACTATCAGCATTAGTCCAAAGTCAAATGTGACAGACGTAATGCGCGTTCTTCTCAGGGTCCTTGCGGAGGCCATCGCCTCAGACGACCCAGTCAACCATCGGTGAGTCGACTTCGGCTAGATCGATGGGGGATTGAGCACTGAATACACCTTCGCAGTCGACTCTCAGGTCGTCCAGACGAGTCCCGTTGTGTCCATCGACGATCGGACATGTGATGAGCCCTCAAGTTTACAACACGGACGCCTTCGACGAGGTTCTCAACACTAGCCCGCGGCGAGGCGGGCATGCGTTACGGTCGAACCTAACTCTGCTTTTTGAGCGGTGCGCAGACAATATGCTCTCGGACGGCATCAGCGTGACACTGACGGGAGTGAGAACAGAGCGAGTGTCATATTTCGTACTTCCACCCAGGTGCGTCATCGCCCGGGTACCTGACGATGAATATGGGATATGAGATGCCGGCGGACATCAGTACGTGCTGAGAGCGTCGGTCTCAGTAGCAGAAGGCGTCCACGGGTGAGTATTTTCAGACGAGCACGTTTGCGCCGCGGTCTTGCTCATACACCTGCTTCTTTCGATAGCGGCAAACGGGAATGATAGAGCCCGCGCGGTGAGGCGTCTCTCCGCGCCCTCTGCCCACCGGCTCCCTGCCGTGAGGCAAGCGTAGAAGGGACTCGAGCATGTCGACTTATCGAACCCGGTCCCTCTAGCCATACCGCTGCGGCCGGCCATGAAACGCACGTTCACTTGCTGCCAGGTGAGCTATCTCTGTGCGCTTCCTCAGACGGGCCGCTGATGGCCCATGARCGATGTGTGGCTATATCGTCGATAACAAGCTATACGCTTCAAGGTATGGTGCACGAGACGATGAACAGGGCGCTGACAAACTGTGGCTAAATGAACCCGCTCCACTGACGCCCTTCTATCCTCAGAAGGGCGCAAACRATACATTCGGCTACCAGGCTCTCGGTCTTCCGAGATTCTGATGAGGCACGCAACGTTCGGACGACACAAGATTGTGGCTGATCGTCCATCGCCATACTCGGCGAATCATACAACGTGCACCAACCCAATCTCCGACCCGTGGCAACCTGTACTACTCTCTCTGTCCATTCCAGCGCGCTTTGCAGGCGAGCCGTGTCACGTCGTCCCTGCGACGTCGTCGTTATCGCGCAGGCGCCCACCCACAAGGCCTTCTCTGCAGCACGATGCTGAGAAATCTTCCTCTCCGTCGCGCGTCGGAGCCAGTGTCACGCTTCTTCGACTCCGGCCGCTCTCGTAATCGTGCAGTCTCGCCCGGCTCGCGGAGCTGCTGTCCTTGCAGCGTGTTCGCCCTCTCCGTGCAAACCAAACTCTCTGCTCGAACCTTGCACCAATGCTAGTACGCACGATCGCGCGTCGTCCCCCGAGGAGTCCGTCGCTGGGAACGCTCTGCAGCCACAGGCGGGCGTCCGTTCGTGCATGGAGTGCATATGTCTTCTCACCCTTCTCTCACCACCCCGACATCGCCTTCGCAGCTTCCGGTCATCGAGGGTGGTCGTAGGATGACTGGTTCAAGCGGAATCTGTCTGCGGTGAGGTCATTTCCGTCAGCGGGACGCACATGTCATTGGAGGACGACGCGCCCATCGCCACGCCGCACTTCGCTGCAAAACGACGCCGGGGCCTAGCCCCTCCCATCGCCGCTGTACGTGTAATGGTGGTGCGGTGTCGTCGCGTAGTGCGCCCGCCTCGCGAGTACTGGGGTGCGTAACGCGTTTGTGACGACGCTTCGAGCGAGCGCCGACCGGGACCTGAGCAGCGTGCCATGCTTTTCTCCCTGAACCTGAAGGGGATTGTACGGTGCGAACGCGATACTGTAAATGTCTATCGGCCTGTGAAGTGTACGGAACGAACGCTATCGGCCACAAGTGCTTCCCTCTTCTCCCCGCGTCCCCGTGCGGGGCTCGTGCGATCCAGTACGACCCCAGGAGGCTCGCTGGCTTTCCCCGGCGGCGCAACGGTGTGACGACCCGCGGATGAACCGTATGCTGCGTACGTACCACCGAGGGATCTCGCGACATCTCGCATACGGCATCTGCAATCTGCGGTGCAGCATCTCGTTTCCCTCATGCCCGATTCGAAGGCGTGCTGGCCACAGCGCGCGGTGGGCTGGCAGTCTGGGCCCTCCTGTCCGCCTCGTTATGGGAGCTCCCTCGCAGCCGACTGGGCCCCGATCCGTCCCCGGAGGGGCCAGTTGTACGTCCGATGGTGTCGTGTCGCGTCGTCGTCGCTATCAGAGCGGCCCAAGGCGCCCTGGCGGCGCCAGCGAGAACCTGAACCGGCTGTGGCCATAGGCAGGACTCGAGAGGGCGCATCGTTCCGGCGAAGCGCAGAGCGCAGATCGTTCGGAATCCCTATACCCAGCACTAGGTTGTTTCTCTTGCCCACTCTGAATCCTACTGCGCCCCTTATCTGAGCGCGAGGAGGCTGACTGACTGACCGGAGGGAGCTTCCAACTCGCGGCAGGAACAGCAGCAGCGATGCAGGCCGGAGAAGAGACAAATGCCAGTAGGCCGTGGCCGCGATCGAGCACGGCTCGTAATACTTCAGCCTACTTCCGGATTCCAGTCCCCAATGGGCGATTGCAACATGCGAACAGCGCCGCCGCTTGGGTCGGCAAACGTTGCAGCGGGGCCATTGGCCCACGGCGCGCTTGCTCGCGCCTGCCCCCAAAAAGGGGTGCACGCGTCCTGCACGCGGCTGCGCTGGCGGTCGAGAAGCGAGGCGCGGTCTCCCGCGCTCGCAAGGGCGAGCGCAGGACGGACGCGAAACATGTCTGGTTTACCTCAGGAATTGGTCGACTGCGAGGTGTTGTTTCGCGGCTGCGCTGATTGGGCCCGGCTGGGTGGAAAGGACGGTGGGAGGAAGGCGAGAAGCGTTCCCACCGTCGGCTTGCGAACGGTGCGTGGGCATATGTGAGTGTGACCCAGTCTCGAGTTGTGATGTCACAAAGGCAAAGAAAGGCCCTTGATGGTGCGTCCATGCGCGGCAATTATACTCGCCCCGCGTCTGATACGCTCCTGGCAGGATCGAAGTGGGAGAAGCATGATCTGGACAAGGCGCACGATCTGGCGAGCGAAAGGTCGACTAAGTCATAATTATTGGGGCAGTTCGTCTGATCATCGCTCTCGCAAGACCCACAGTCCAGGCCTCTCAGCCTCCAATAGGCGCACTCATCCCGGTTCGTCGCCAAACGCCTTGTTCACCTATCTTCCTCCCATTCATCTCTTTAAAAGGCGCAGCCTCGGCCTCGCAACCATCTCCCGTCTCCTCAGCATCAGCAGCTGCTGTCCCACGCTGCTTCTGTTTCTACTCCCCTTTCAGGCTCACGACCGTCGTCTGTCCTCTGTATATTTCAGCTCATCCCTCTAGANGCCACCTCTTCCCAGTGCCACCTCACTCCCACTGAGCTATCCCCCCTGACGATCACTCATGCCCGCAATGCCCTCCTACTTCCGTAACCTCTTTGGAGGCAGCTCCTCCTCAAAGTCTCAAAGTCGGTCCAACACGACCCCCGCGCCCATCTACGCCACCCCCCAGTGCAGCGGGCTCCCGTGCAGGCTTAGCTACCCCGCAGATGCAACGCAGCTACAGCCACACCGCGCATTCAACGACGCCGTCCCCGCTCAGGTACGCTACCGGAGCAGACACGCGCACTGTCTATGGCTACGGCAGGCGGCCTGCTACCGCTCAGCCCAAGCCCGAGCCCCGCCCGCACGCCGTCCGCCGTGCAAGCTACAAGACGCCAGAGACCCGTATGTGGCTCCCTCTTCGCCTGAAGCAGCCAACCGAGCAAACGTGCTGACCGATGCCGTAATTCCATTACAGCGCGCTCGGTCTTGTACACGCCCTCTGTATCGTACGCGACGCCTCCGAGTTCCCGCTCGAACTCGAGCTCGTCACTCTACCCTGCTGGCCCGGGCGTGCCTCGGTCGNTCCAGCTCTGATGCGGGTCATTACGGGCAGTCGCGCCCGCCTTTGCGCCAGAATCACACCTGGCACCCGACGGGCACCGCCGGCAGCAGTTCTTCCTGTCAGTGCCCTGTTTAAAGTGCCGAACTACAGCCTATCTGACATGCTTTGTTTTTGCGCACGCTGCAGATGGCTCGCGCGGACGCTCGTCTTCGCARTCCTCGCTGTACCAGCAAACACGAAGCACGACGCTGCACATGCACCCGCTTCTCGCGCACACGCGCCTTCACCGCGCACCAATCATCTACGACGTAAGCTTCACGCCCTCGGCACGGACCGTCCTCGACCGCGCGACACGCTCCGCGATCCCCGCGCACACTCTTTCTGAGCCCGCAACGGATCCCCCCGACGCCCGCCGGCGCGCGTCTTGTCCTCCACTCGCACAAGTTCCCCTGGTCGGTCGTTGTCATGGCCTCGCACCACGGTTCCGCTGCAGCAGCTGCGGCAGTCAGCGCGAGCGCAGGTGCACCGGGCTCCGGTTCGTCTTCGCGCCGCGCACGGTTCACCGTCGGCCCGCCCRCAGGTTCGCGCCGGCCGAGCACGAGCGGGAGCGAGAGCGGACACAGCACRGGGAGCTCGATCACGAACTTGGACGTGCTCTACGCGGTGCACACGAC
>JAPEVG010000411.1:0-30218 GCA_029747595.1 Trametes cubensis
GACGCGGTAGAGCGGACGTGAATTAGTACCTAGACTCGATAACGTACAGTAGAATGAGCGTGTATCGTACCTGAGGAGTCACGGACGCGGTAGAGCGGACGTGAGCTCCTCGAGAGCGAAAATTCTGCAAGGGAGTGCGCGGGCGCTACTACAGGCGCCGAATCGAGATAACTATCGTACGAATAGAATGAAGCGTTCAATCTACTAACTACGGACGAGTCGAAACGAAAACGAGGGATACATCGAATATTAAACAAGAACTATCGTAATTTTCGTCAGGTTCCACCAGAGCGGTGAGCTCGCGTCATGACCTGTGCTGCTAGGCACGATACTGATCGCATTCATTCCCAGCGTTCCTGCTTGCACCGCGGAGTCGCCCAGCTCGATCGTTGAATGTTCCGATATACTTTGAACCTTTCTGTGCAGGATTCGGACCTTGATGACGTACTATTACTGCTTGGACTTCTACCGTACACGCCGTCTCCCTTTGATATTCCTTCTCGTGCTCTCCTGATAGTTCCTCTTGTATTTTCCGGACCCTCTCTCTTTCTTTCAGACCCCCTTCACACATTCTCTTGTGACCCCTTTGGCTAGTGTTCCACGGACTTCGCCTCTTGTTAGGCTTAGCCATCGTTATGCAATACTCCACATTCATTTACGTTATGAAATACCCCACATTCGTTTGATTTGTGCGCCGTGTGACTGCTCTTGGCCGCCCCCCACTCAAACTTTTCTCTTAGGTATATTTCCACTCACAACAACGGCGATACCTTGTTGTGGCTTTGAGTTTTCAGCTTCATACTAACAGCGCTATTGACGACGTGATCACCCACGTTGCCCATGCACTGACAAGCACGTCAGAGTCACCAGAATAGCCCCGCATTATAACCGCTTTTTTCACGCCGCAGGCTCATCGTCTTCAAGGTGTACTTGTCTTGGACTCTTCTCTCCACTCGTTCTCTTCCTCGCTCTTCCATCCCTCCTTTCATGGGGTGCGCTCTCCTCTCGGTGAACACCGGCAAGAATATCAAGCGACGGCAGCAACCTCTTTAAATGTCGATTTCGATCATCCCAAATTACATAAATCTTCCAAGCATGGTTCGGATGCGCCTCCGTTCACGACCTGGTGAGTCCCATTATGCCAGCATAGCTCGTAAGGAGATGCTTCTAACACCGTATTCAATCCCGAATGTGGAGCAAGTATTTGGATGCCATGAACGACTATTGGCCACAACGCTCGTTCCTGTGCCGGGGCAAGAGGCGCCTACGCAGAACGACCTTCAGGGGAGTCGCCTTGCAAGCTCCGCATATACTTCAAGTTCGCTGATCGCCAAAGCAGTTGTTCCTAGGCAAATTCAGGCAAGACGTCGGTCGTCGTCCTGCGGAAGTCGTCCTTGGCGCTATCGACGGTTCCACTGGCGGGTTCGGTTCGACAGGAACTCTCGAAGCGGTGAGCATTACATGTCACCATTGCCGAAGGTTCCTGACTGTATTTCGTGTCAGAGCTTGGATCTGCAGTATACCGCAGGGCTCGCGACAAAGGTGCCCATATTCGTGCTGTCTGTCGGTTCGCAAACTTCCGATGGCATCGACGGTTTCCTGGATGCCATCAACGCGCTCCTGGGGCAGGACCCCGCGCCGCAAGTGCTTACCACAAGCTTCGGATTCAATGAACAGGATCTCCCTGCTCCAATTGCCATGTTAGGCTCATTCGTTCAAGTATTGGTCCAGGCTAGTACTGACGCAGCTAATTAGCAACCTGTGCAACGCGTACGCACAACTCGGTGCGCGCGGAACCACCGTTCTTTTCGCTTCTGGCGATGGCGGCGTCTCAGGGATACAGCCCACCAAGGATTGTACCACATTCACCCCTACGTTCCCTTGAACGTGCCCTTTGTGAGTTTCCCGGGCGTTGACTAGGTCGAAATTCTTGATACTAAACAGACCACACAGCGTGACTTCAGTCGGCGGAACGACGAGCTTCGGGCCTGCAGTCGCTGCCTCCCTCTCTGCAGGCGGTTTCTCCCAAATCTTCGCTCGGCCGGCGTACCAAAACGCGTCCGTGAGCGCCTACCTACAGACACTTGGAAATACGAACTCAGGCCTGTTCAACTCGTCCGGTCGCGCGTACCCGGACATCGCCGCCCAGGCTCAGAATTTTCAGATCTTCATCAATGGACAGGTCCTCAATGTTGACGGCACTAGCGCGGCCAGCCCTACCGTCGCTAGCATAATTGCCCTCGTGAACGATGCGATTCTCGCCGGTGGCGGACAGCAAGTTGGATTCCTCAACCCATTGTTGTATTCTTCGGCGGCGAGGGCCATGAACGATATCACTCAGGGCAGTAACCCTGGATGTGGTACGAATGGCTTCCCGGCTACCACGGGTTGGGATCCAGTATGTTTTCACCTTTGCTGAGGAGCTGGGAAACTGATTGTGCAATTGACTAGGTTACTGGGCTTGGGACGCCGGACTTCAACAAGCTTCTCGCTAGCGCTAAGCAGGAGCCTCCGGTGTTGGGAGGATTCTTGCCAAGAGATGCTGCGTAGTTGCTTGCACACGACATACATACATAGTTCTAGTATGCATTATTACATTGAGAGCTAGGTGTCTCCTGGGATTACTCAATGTGTAAGGCGAGTCACAACGTCATACCCTTCCGAGTCGTTCTTCCGCCTGGAAGTGGCAGTTCTTGGTGTCTTCCAAACCATGCAAAGGATCGAGAAGTATTATATAGTTCTACAATTCAAGTTGTGTACAAATAAGATAGCGTAAATCCAATTGTCCTGCCGTCCACATTGTATTCTGCGTCAGTATATCCTTGCTGCTGGACCAACCGCGGCGCCCCCTGCACCCGGACCCGCGCCCGCAAAACCTCCGGTACCCACTCCACCCGCAAGTGCACCGCCGTTACCTATAGGTGCCGCCATCAGGCCTCCTACGGTTCCTCCCATCGGCGCTGCCATCTGCCCAGGACCGCCCATCTGGCCACTCATCGGTCCCCCCATACCCACGCCCATGCCCATCCTTGCCCCCGGAGGCACCATTCCTCCAGCGGCCATCGGTGCTGCCTCCGACATAGGAGGTGCCATGCCCGCTTCCGCCTCAGCTTCGCGCTCGCTCACCATCGACGCGGCCTGACTCCCGCCGAAGCCAAACCAGCGCGCGCCAGGGGTACCTGTGGACGCTCCGGCTGCTGTGCTCGTTCCTGCCGCTTCTCCCGCGGCAGTGCCTGTCCTTGCGCCCGCAGGGGCGAACGCACCGCATGTGAGGACGTTGAAGGCCCCGAAGAGGAGCTGGAAGCGAGCGCAGGGGTGCTTATGAGTGTGTGATGGACAGGAAGGGGTGAAAACCGCACTTACCGCTGCGATGGCGCCGACAATGGCCTGCAGGACTGCTGCGATACCAGTGATTACACTGGTGACCGTATTAGCCACTAATGAGATGATGATTCCCTATACGGTAGTATTGGGTATGCATGAGACAGTACAAACAGCGCGTGGCCGTCATGCGTCCGAAGTAGAAAGGAACAACGAAAGAGGTAAGCCCCTTGTCGATCGTAAGGGCATGCGGAAGACGCACCATGATGCTGTGTTGTATGTACCTAGTTGAATTAGGTATATGATTGTGGAGTACTGGGTATCCTAGACCCCTAGTCGACTAGGAGGCGGCGTTAACAGGAGCTCGCGTATACGTGCAGGAAGTAGGGTATCCCTTCTTGTGAGGGTAGAATTGCAATAATCTGTGTTTCCAGCGTTCAGTTTATATACACGCAACTCACCGAGCTGGGCCCTGCTGAGTCTCTCGCACTGCGTGCAGATCCACCTCACATCGCGAGGCTCCACCTACTAGCCATTGTCGACGTCAGCTCGAGCGGGCCCTCGGGGTCATGCTCAATGAATCGGCCCTTGGATCCCTCCGGATCATCTGTTACTCCATCCATGGTAAAGCTTCCCCATCCTGTGGGAACGCCGAAGTCCGAGCCCATGGGCACCTGGAAATTGGGAGAGCTTGAACGTGAAGAGCGCTAGGCGCAGGGCAGCCAGACGTTTCAGCAAGGGCACCCGCGCCTATAGACGTGCGCCTCCTCACTCGAGCTTGCTCAAGCTGAAGAAACCACAGATACACCAGCCGCGGTAATCCGACACCAGCTCTCGACAATGAAACGTCCTGCACTCACCTAGAGGCTAGCGCTTCCACTATTGACACACAAACTCGAGATCCGGAGAGGTTTCGCACGAATCTATCGATCCCCAAATAAATCAAAGAGAGTACTATATACCTTCCCCGCTCAAGAAGCCCGAATCCGACCAGGCCCGACGACAACCACGGACGACACGACGACCGATCCCATAGACGCAGAGAGGAGCCCGAGGAGCCAGAGAGAAAAAACCAAAGAAAGCGCAACGAGAAAAAGACAGGTGACATACGCGATAATGTACACAAAGTCCCCGAAAGTTGCTGGAACGCGGAGGCGCCAAGGAGCACTGATCGACGGCGGCAGCGGCGGGCGACTCGCGAGCTGCCTCGGCGCCGCCGTCTCAGGCTCTCTACGGGGAAGGTGGGGAGGATGGGGCGGGGGGAGACTAGACATAATGCGTAACGAGCGGGTGGGAGCAGGGCTGTAGCGGGAGAGAGAGCGAAAGATAGATATAGGATACCGAGTATAACTCCCTTGCCTGGCGTTCATGCGTGCATGCATGCGCAAGGCTATAGGGAATGACGAGTAGCGTAGAGCCCCGGATGTAAATGGTTGCTTCGGGGGAAGTATGCGGATGCGGGTGTGGGTGCGGTGCAGATGGGAATGCAGAGGAGAGGAGAGGATACAACAGGTGTGGGAGGCGAGTGCGTGTCGAGAGCATAGAGCGGGGGGGGCGCCGAGTCGCGTGCGCTAGGGCTACGTGGGCGCGGATGCTGAGATGTGTCGTGTCGCAGATGACGGAGAGCGAGATGCGTGTCGTTGTTTTGAGGCGGGGCGGGAGTGAGGGAGATGCAGGGCATCACAGGATGGGTGGTATGGCGATGGGCGACTAAGAATATAATCATTACAGTGGGTGCATGCCCGCTATCCGCTCCTCGATGACCTTTACAACGGTGGGAGCATACACGGGGATCTCAGTGCCCTGGAAGCCGTCAGGATAGTTCACTTGCGGCTCATTCGGATACGTGTGGTACCTGTGAAACCCACAAAACGGTCAGTCAATGATGACGCCACGAACCACAAGTCAAGCCACTTGGGCTGAGAGAGCTCAATACCCACGTATCGTTCCAGATGGCAAAATGACGCATGCCCAGCGCGTGCGCCGTCCAGTGGTAGTCGTGCGCGAAGCCTTGAGGGTAGAAGATCTCAATCACCGTCGACACGGGCGTTACGGGCATCATGATGAGATGCTGCAACACAAGAATAACCCGGCAGTCAATATCACAGCTCAGGACGTCCAGATTGGCGTAATTGCTCACCGTCAGACCATTCCCGTGTACGCCCAGCATAACCTACACAAATCGGGGTCAGATCATGCAAGCTACGTCAAGCGCCCAGCCATGGCAAGCGCGCGTATGTAGATGTGAGACTCACCGTCGTCCGCGCCGCAATCGCCAGCTGCTGCTCCTTGCTCAACTTCTCCGCCTCCACGACGTTCAGCTCCCACCCATGTTTCGTGCACATCTCATTCAACGCCTCGACAAGCGCGGCGTGGTCCGGGTCGAGCAGGTGCCGCCGCGACGCCTGCCTGCTGATGTACGTGATCACGATGTCCGAGTCGTACAGACCTGACGTCGCCCTCGTCGACTCCGCCGCGCCCGCCGGCATGCGCGTGCTCGCGGCGAGGACCTGCTCCGCCTTCACCCCGAGGTCCATCGTGCGCTCGTCCACGCCCGCGAACCGCAGCACCGCGCGCCGGATGGGCTCCCACCAGAGCTTCGTGAGGTTGCCCGCCTTGCGCATGTGCTCCGTCGCCTCCGCGGCAATGCGCTGCGTCTGCGAGCCACAGATCGGCCCGCGGAACGACGCCGAGCGGTCCGTGAAGAGCACGGTGTCGAAGTGCCACGCGCGCTGGGGCGCGGTCGGAGAGGACGTGGCGATGATGCGGTCGTCCCAGTCCTCCATGACTTCAACGGTGAGCGCGGGGAACGCAGACCGGAAAACGTACGAGTTGAAGCCTGGGCGGTCGCGCCAGCCGTGCGCGCCCGCGTTTGCGAAGATCGCGCGGTGCACGGGCGGCGCGGTTGTCTTCGCCGCAGAATCGGGACTCACGATCGCCTTGAATGCGCCCTGCCAGAACGCCCAGGCGCCGAAGAGCCATTCGGCGCAGAAGTGGTAATAGTGGTCGAGGAACTGCGAGGGCTCGTTGATGATGAACGTGTTGCCTGGCACAGACCAGATGCGGTTCTTCTCGAGCTTGTCCTGGTCGCCGCCCCAACGGTCTTGCGCCTCCTGCGGGGTGAGGAACGCCATATCCTCTGACGTGGGCATACGAGCCGCTATGTTCTCAGGCGTGTTCTCCGCAGGCAGACCGGTCGACGTTATCAAAGCGATGTCAGGGAAAGATGACGGTCGTGACGTGACGATGTACATCGTCCCGTTGGACATGTAGATGTTGCGGAACACAGTCCATCCCGGCGCGTGCGAGAGAATGGTCGTTTCGGGTATTGTGTAAGAGGTATCTACAGTTTGCGGTATTTCTTTGGTGGGTGACTTGATGAGCTCCTGCGCAGGCTCTTGCCGCTGGTCGCGCGCCGGAGCAGGATCGGGCTGCTTGACGGGTTCCGGCGCTGGTGCTGGCGCAGGGTCAACATGGGCAGCGTGGTTGTGCGCGTCATGTGGTGGAGGGGCGAAGACGTTTGGTTGGCCGGCGTCCTGGACGTATTCCGAGCTGACCTAAGGATTCATTCCGACAGAGTTAGAGCTGAGATACGAATCAAGCGTCAACTTCGGCTGCGCCAGGCCCGTGCAATCTCCCACCGCCCTCGATGCCCTCCCCTCCCCNTTCGGTTACCATATGCTCTGCTGTCCGCATCCGAGAGATGTACGCTCGCTCCACTTCATGTCCCCTTTTCGCTGCGGCTCGGGGCCTGGTCGCAGCGCACAGATCGGGAGCTCACCTGGGTCTTTACAATAATGGAACTGGAGTGATCCGCGAATGGGCCCAGGAAGCTGGTGCAGAAGTGCATCGCGGCCGCACCGAGGAAGATGAGGGCGACATCGCGGAAAGTCCGGGGGCGGGCGAGGCCGACCATGGTCGTCGCCTGCGAGACAGGAGGGCGCAGAGATGCGGGGGAGAAGGAGAGGGGGGAAGGAGAGGCAGGTACGAGAGCGCGAGGGTATATAGCGGCCTTTTAGGAGGGACACATCGCCGTCAATATACGCACCTCTCTCCAGATCGCACAGGCGCCTATCTCGCTCCCATGCAAAGACGCCCGCCGTCCCTATCACAGCGGAGCCCCAATTCCCTGCTGTGCACCCTGTGCTGTGTCGAATCATCACCTAGCGGACTCAGGCGGACTCCAAGCGGAGCTCATTCCGACGCCTCTACATCTTGTTCTGTCTTGTCAGAAAACATAGCCGTACGTTTGAGCTGTCTACAGGGAACGTTCACACTCTTGCCTTGAATCCCACCGTCTTCTGGCACGCACGACGTCAGCTTTCGGACACTAATGGCCGTTCAATTGCCTCCCTGATACACGCTGTGATTCCGATGAGCTTGGATTGATGGCGGTCGTGTGTGGCGCTTCTACTACCACTACACAGTGGTCCGCTCAGAACGGCCTGGTTCCTCTGCAATGTGTAAACCGCGTTGTCCTTCAGATCTTCAGCAATCCAGGAAACAGAGCCGTAAGCTGTGCGTATTTTCTGCTCAATCTGCATTGCCACTTTGTACTAACGGCGCACTTCATAGACTTCTGCCCTCGTGCTTTCAGCTACTCCATTGGTCCTGGGTGTCCGCCCCGTGTCGTGACCGTTTCGGCGACATTCTCTCAAACTCCAGATCCAAACGACCGCGTGTCCCACCGGCCCTCCGACTATGTTTGGGCTACGCAATGACTGGTGCTAGCCGTCGCAGCGCAGATCTATGAGCGCCACGCCCTTTGTCCGCAGCGTTCTCGCGATGAGCAACGCCGGTATCTATCACCGGCGGTATGACAGATGTTGCTTCCTCCCCCGCACCGGTGTCGACAAACGAGGATCCGGGGTCACACACTTTGTGTGAGATCTGTGAGGGGTCAGCTTCCGGGTGCTGCTTCTGCATTATCTATGAGGGACAGGAACACATAACCTTACAAGCCGAACGTTATATGGGGCCTCAACTTTGAGGAGGTACCATGCATAAGAAATAAGGTGCGTTGCATGTGACCCTGTGCATTTCTTCCCACAATGGACTGTGCACATCAATCAGGATTAGGGAATGTAGTGCTGCACCGCGCCGCACTCTTCTTGCCAAGACTTTCCTGCTCAGGTCCCGAGGCGGTCTGGTAGCCCGACCGCAAGTTGCCGCTGTATGGCGGCTACCAGGTTTGACAGATGGCGCGTTCCTTCAGCTCAACCATATCCTGATCTGCGATCAGCCGGCTCACGGTCTTTGGGACGCTTTCGTCGGCGAGGCGTTCAGTGCCACAGCGAAGATTCACGATAGTATTCCTGCGGCTCGTACAGCTGCTACTCATACACTTCCAGGCACCGACTTGCTTATAACGGGTTGTAACGTCCATGTTCACAATTCCTGTGAGGGATGTCTGACATTCTTGCTTCGCTAGTCATCGCGGTCAAAATGCAATGGAACTTTGAATGCTACCTCCTGGAAACCTGACCCGAAACTCCAGAAGACTTGTGTACCGAGCCAGTAGCACACATTGTCATCAATCTCTTGGAGGGCGCAGGCCGTCCAAGCTTTTACAGTACGATTGCTGCACTTCAGGCCTACTCTAAGTTCGCATACGGGCGTATGAGTTCGATGCATTGAGAACTTTTATTCGTCATATCGTCAATCATATAATGAGGCACGTTATCCCTCTGTTTGCTCTTACACAAGCCGCCTGGAGCTCCCTAGCGCACCTGATATGTTGTTCATTGAGGTGGCACGGAGAGCAGAGAGCAGAGCATTCTGCCCAACTGACTATCAATCCTGGTGCCAGATTCGCTGCGATTCTACCCTTGTAGTGGACAGTGACCAGGCCTAGGACCCTTCAAACCAGTGTTCCATTCTTGGCGGGATTACCACCGTTTTCGGATGCGCACTTACAAAAGGCGCCCAAGGCAAGTACTGGCCGATAGCAATGTTACGATCATCCTGCATCGCAACTGAACTGATCCATTGCGACTGCTCACTCGTATAATTCCGTTTGAAACCGGCTTACCGCTTTCAAGAGCTGCATTACACACTGCCAGTCGACCGTCGAGGTGATGCAGCCGTTCAAATCGGCTGTGCACCGAACGAGACACCATCGATATCACTGCGGTAACCATCTCGTTCGGCATCCCTCATCTCTGGATGGGCCACCACGTCTGGTCATGGAGAATCTACAAGCTAGGACGACGAGGCATGTGTGGATGTTGGAGATGGAGATGTCAATGATCATTATCGAGGCGTGCTTCTGCATTCCAAGGTGCGTATTGTGTTGCAATCGAAGTTCGCATCGCCTGTCTCCCCGAATCCCATGATGCGAGAGCCCGTGTGGGCATTGCTGCCATCCCAGCATCAGGCCAGTCCGCTGATCCTCTTCTGTCGCTAAGTGGTGCCTTTACCTCCTTGGGCGGGGACACAGCCGTTCTAGGGCCGGCGCAAACATGAAAAGGGATGAGCGCTGTGGTCTGTTTCACGCGGTCGTAGCGCCAATTCAACAAGTTGATGTTCGGCAGCCCTGGCACTGGCAGCGGATGGCTCCAGTGCACGTCTCCGTCCTATATTACCCATCCCTCCCACATCAACATGTAATTCCTTTCTTTCCCTCCCTCTTTCTTGTCCTCTCCGTCTCTCGCCTCTCCGCTTCGACTTCACCCCTCAAGTCCAGCGGAGTCTCTCCCCAGACCTAGAGACTGGTTTCCGTCCCCAAGGCGTTCGCTCTTTCGATGTCTGCGGAGTACAATCCGTACAGTTTCAGCCAAACTCCTGCGGGCGGGTCCCAGGCTACTCTACAGGGCTCTCCGTACCAAAACCCTTCTGTGAACGCTTTGCCTGCTGGCTCTCAGACATCCCTGCCTCGCGAATATGCGCCGCTGCTGAAGGAGCAGAACGTGTACGACAGTAGCCCTCTCGGTCGCGAAACGGGCTATGGCCTCGAGTCCGAGAAGCCCCGCAGGAGACCGTTCTACAAGACTATCTGGTTCTGGCTTCTTGCAGTTATAGTCGTCGCCGCGGCGGTCGTCATCCCGGTATACTTCCTGGTGATCAAGCCAAACCATAAAGACAGTAGCAAGGCTGCTAGCGGTTCCGCTTCGAATTCCACCGCGTCTGGCAAGCCCCAGGCTGCAATTAGAATTGGTGGAGACGGCAGTGTTGTGACCAAGGACGACGGCACGACTTTCACCTACAACAACTCGTTTGGTGGTTACTGTGAGTTTCCCGCCTCTCCGCCCGCTCCCCGCGCCACACCCCCGTGGCGGGTGTCTGACACGCCGAGTTCGCCGGTGTGCCCGAGACGTGACGCTGACCGCGCTCTGCATCATGAATAGGGGTCTCCAACCCTGAGAACCCATTCGACAACTCGGCGCGGCCAAACTCGTGGACGCCTCCCCTCAACCAGAGCTGGCAATGGGGCCAGGACCGGATCCATGGCGTGAACCTCGGCGGGCTCTTCGTCCCCGAGCCGTTCATCGTGCCGGAGCTTTTCGAGACCAACCCGGGCGCGGTGGACGAGTGGACGCTCTCGACGCTCCTCGCGCAGAGCGGGAAGCTGCAGGAGGTGATGGAGAACCACTACGACACGTTCATCCAGGAGGAGGACATTGCCCAGATCGCGGGCGCGGGCCTCAACTGGATCCGTGTCCCCATCCCGTTCTGGGCGATCGAGACGTGGGCGGACGTTGGCGTTGACGGGAATGGTCAACAACAGTCAGAGCCGTTCTTGGCTCGGGTGTGCTGGAAGTGAGTATAGCGAGCCCTCTCAATCTCGCAGAGCCCGACTGACAGGGATGGACAGGTACATCCTCCGCCTCATCGGCTGGGCGCGCAAGTACGGCTTGCGAGTGCTGCTCGACCTGCACACGATTCCGGGATCACAAAACGGTCGGTGCTCTGCGCTCTCGTCTGATCCAGGTCGGCCCTGACTGACGTGCGCGATTGATGCGACCCCCTATTGACAGGATACAACCACTCTGGCAAGGTCGGCTCGCTCAACTGGCTGAACGGTCCCATGGGCCTTGCCAACGCCGAACGCTCGCTCGACTACATCCGCACCATCGCCGAGTTCATCTCCCAGGTGAGGACTCCGAGGCTCCACTTTTCCCGCCCGAGGCGGTGGGCCGCCATGTGAGACCGCACAATTACTGACAGTGCTTTTGCGCGCGCAGCCCGAGTACAAGGACGTCGTGCAGATGTTCGGCATCCTCAACGAACCGTTCTTGCCGACGATTGGCCGCGACCCGCTCGAGTCCTTGTGAGCACACTCCACCTAATGTCTTCTTGTCTAGAAGCTCACTAGAGCGCGTGTGCACCGCGCGGGACCAGCTACCTGCGCGCCTACGAGATGGTTCGCAACATCACGGGCACGGGCGAAGGCAACGGCCCGATAATCTCTCTCCATGATGGCTTTGACCCGCTGTCACACTGGGCTGGCTTCTTGCCTGGCGCTGACAGGGTTGCTATTGGTGGGTCCCTCGTCCCGCTGTTTGGCTCGTTTCCCGCGCNGGGTTCCTAATGGTGCTTGTTGCAGACGACCACCCGTACTTTGCGTTCGACGGACAGGCCAACCGCGAGCCGGTCAACATCACCGCGGTTGGTGGTGATGGCACTTTGCTCGGTGGCAAGTGGCCTCAACAGGCGTGCAACGCATGGGGCTCAGAATTCAACAAGAGGTGCGGATATGGCGTTGGTATCTCACTCATTTTTTGCGCTGACGTCGACGCACACACAGCCGTGAAGCCTTCGGCATCACGATCGCGGGAGAGTTCAGCAATGCGATCAACGACTGTGGCTTGTGGGTCGTCGGCGTCGGCGTCGCCGCGCACTACGGCCCCGACTGCGAATACTGGCAAGACGCCTCCGGCTGGTCAGACCAGACCAAACAAGGCCTGCTCAACTTTGCGCTCGCCTCAATGGACGCCCTCGGCGACTGGTTCTTCTGGACGTGGAAGATCGGCGAGTCGACGACGACCAACACCGTTCAGGCGCCGCTCTGGTCGTACAAGCTTGGGCTCGAGGGTGGCTGGATGCCCAAGGACCCGCGCGTCGCGAGCGGCATGTGCCAGTCGTTCGGCGTGACCCCGGACCCGTTCAGCGGCGCGTTCTCCGCGTGGCAGACGGGCGGCGCGGGCGCGGGCACGATTGCGCCCGCGGCGACGGCGAGCATCGCACCGTGGCCGCCCGCGCTGGCGCACGTGCCGACGCAGAGCGACGACGCGCTGCCGCAGTACACGAGCACGGGCACGGTCGTGACGCTCCCCCCGCAGACGTTCACCCCGACGGCGAGCGTGACCCCGACGGCGAGTGTGGGCGATGGCTGGTTCAACGCGCAGGACACCGCGCCGGCTGTGACGCCGATCTCGGGGTGTGCGTACCCGTTCGCGTGGGACGCGCTGAATGCGCAGATCCCGCTGTCTGGTTGCCTTCCCGCCCCAACTGCTTGAGCTTGAACATTCGCCTTCGTCGGGCGCGAGCTTTATGTGAGGTCTTGCAGGCCGCTATCCTCTCCCATTATAGCCAACTCTATCCTTCTCGTCTTTCGTTCAACGCTCGTTTCTCAATGGACTTGATGTTTTATACCCTTCTGCTCCAGTTAGTTATTCTGTGAGATCTACGTCGCAGTGCGCCACAGGTCAGGACGATGTCAAGTAAGTCTACGTATGCTAGTACGGGACGTGTACATTTGTTACGAGAGGTATATTATTATGCTAAGTATATCGTTGAGATCAATGTCTATCCCTGTGGCGTTTCGATGCACAGGAGTCCAGTGTAGATGACACCATACGGCGGTCACCAGAATCGTGTGCTGTCCGTTGGAAAGCCGTTCGCGAGGCGCATCATGACCGCGTTAGACGTGAGCGTAGAAAACTAGGAAGCATCGTTGATCAGTGTCGAGCGCGAAAGCACGCGAGGCAATATCGGGCTTACCCCATTACCGAGTAGAACCTGCGCCCGCTGGGCAACGAGCAGGTCCACCGCGTGAGACACGTACTTCTGCTCCCAGCTCAGGACGAGGTCCCGGCTACTGGAGATCATTTCCCAGTCCCCCGCCGCGTGCAACGCGTCCTTGAGCTCCGCGATATACTCCAGGTCGCCGTTCGTCATGATATAAAGCCTGTGCACACCACGCGCCGCGGGCTCCGCGCGGACCTCCGCGACCTTGCTTACGATCTCCTCAATTGTCGGGAGGCAGCGCCGGCGGTAGACCTCGACGTTCTCGGGTGTGTTGTTCCCCCACTCCTCGTGCGGGGGCACGACGAACGGGTCGCGCATCTCCGGGAACGCGTTCACGCTCACGAAGTCCTCGGACCACATCGCGAGCGTGCGGCAGTGCGTCGCGTAGTCGCCGCGCCGGACGTGGATGACCATGAGCCCTGGGAGAGGGCTGTATCGCTCGGCGTTGGATGTGAAGGGCGTGCTGGAGAGGTAGGGCTCGGTGGAGGCTGTGAAGAGGTCGCGGTTTGTGTCGAAGGCGAGCTCGACTAAGGGGGACCAGCCGAATTGCGTGAGGAAGGGCGACTGTTTGAGGTCCTGCCAGACATCCAACAAGGATGTTCGCACTCCCCATACGCTACGTTGCCATTAGGCTAATGCTACAAACTTTGAAGCGACAAGCCAGACGTACTCGTGATGGCTGTATATAGGCCCGGAATCGAGGGTGGATTGCACGCACGGTTCGTCGAGGTTCTGCAAGAGTGACGCCCACTTCTCAGTGATCTCAGCCACCGAGTTCGGCGACGTCAAATTGGCGTGTACTTCTTGTCGTGCAAACTCGACCTTCTTGGGACAGAGATGGTCGAAGTAGTCCTTGCTCACGGCAAGAGGCGCATCGTCCCCGGGCGTGAAGGATTCGCCCACGATCGGTCCTGCGGCTCGGTCAGTGATTTGCGAACGAGGCTGCTATACTAGGGGATTTGGAGAACCTCGTAATAGCACAGAGTAGGGGATTTGTGAGGGAATGATCCTCCCGCTTCCCTCGTAGTCGGAATACAGGGAGCCGTCGTCATTCCAGGTAAAGTTGCCGAAGACAAACCTGTGAACGGCAAGTCAGCACGCCACCGAAATGTCAAGAACCATAGGGAACATACGATCGACCAGCTTTGTACGCCAAATAGGCGTTCAGTATGTGTTCTTGGACGGCGTTTCCCCATCCGAGTGCTAGGGGCTGTTTAGCTTCGTCTCTCACGGTGGTTTGGAGATATATAGGACTCACCTCTGGTATGTCCAGCGACAAAGAAGAACTTCTCACCCGGCGCTGGCTTTGTCCGTGTCCAATCTTGCTGTGGAAGGCGTAGCTCGACATCGTGATAGGCGGAGTACAGCGGTGGTAGTCCCTTCGGAAGCGGTGGTGTCTCAGCTACCTCAAGCCCAGACGCTTCAACAGGCACGACCTCAGCAGCAGCAATTGACGGGATCGGGTCAGGAGTCACAGTTGCGGTCAAGACCTCTTGCAGCGCATAGAAATGTCGAGCAAGAAAGTAGCAAGACAGCACGAAAGTGAGGCCCGCGGCGATATACAGGTGGCGGCCCTGTACGCCGACAGCCTGTGATCGGCAGCTCAGATGCTCTAGCATTCAGACTGAACAAGCGTAGACCATATGCATGATCGTCCGAGGATAAGTATGCTAGTCTGAGCTAGAAGACGGGAGCAAGAGGCAGACGTTGACTGTTGCCACCAGAGCGACGCGGCATTCGCTACCGACAAACGCCGCTAGGGGCTATATATTGAAGCATCGTTGAGGGTGGCTGACGAGTGGCTGGTGCCAAGCGGAGGACACTGACTGCGCATAGCAGTGTATCTGTGGAGGAAAAATCGTTGCCGAGAGAACGAATAGTTGGCGAACCTTGGCGAANCCGGCCGGNAATGATAATCGAATATTCGACCCGATCTGGGGACACGCTGGGACACGTCCAAGTTAGAGCTTGGTCTATAACGTTGACTACTATTTGCGTGGCAAAAGAAGAACGTGTTCAAAGAGATGCAATATTGTCAGAATCGCAGTGACCAGTCCCGGGACCCGGAAAACACGACTGGCGAAGAGGGCTCACCGTCTAATCTGTTCTCGTCAAGCTGCTCAAGAAGAGGCGCCAGGAGTCCGGTAGACTGCTCTAGCCGAGCCGCTGCCGATTGTGACGTGCACTTACTTACTTCGCCTTTGCTAGCCTCTGCTGCCAGTGCACCACCACAGTCATGATTCAGATCACTACCAGAAGCGGTTCCAACTATCACCACAATATCAGCTACTAGGTTTGCACACACCGGTGTACGCATGGAGGTCATATACAAAAGCACCTGACGCAGCCAGAAGCTAGTAGTATATCAACCCGTCAAGGAACATGAAGTCATAAGGAATGTGAAGCCATTTGAAGGAATGTGAAGCCATTTGAAGGAATGTGAAGCTATTTGAAGGAATGTGAAGCCATCGCGGATGGCTCGGGAATAGATAGAAGGATTCAGTTCAAGCTCGCAGTCGTGAGTTGCAATGATCGATCCTCAGGCGTGCTGAGCGCGACATTCGTAACGCTCAAGGGCCTGCACAGCGTCCGCATATCAGTTGATATATGAGGGCGACACGAAACGACCAGATGAGGCATACCCTCCGCAACATAGACCTACTAGGCAATGTTCATGGCGGAGCGTAGGTTCGCCGCGGGGCACGAAGCGTTGTTGCTCTGCACGACGAGGGTGGTGGCATAGGTGGACCGTCGGCCGAGTCTCTCGCCCTGTGTCGCCTGTCCAAGGCATCGCTAGTAGAGGGGTTTGCCTGCAGAAGTGCTTGCAGATTCAAGATCACCCACCTGGTACAAGTCGAAGTCCTTCTCGAACAGTTGAACTGACGCGCCCTTCTTGAAAATGTCGAACAGATCCGCATCTGCCTCTGCGTTTACCGAGAACCCGCTCGATACGTCGACACAGCCATCGTGTGTCAGCACGAGAGGCCTGCGGAGGCGGCATTGTCCAGGGACCGTTAGCGGGACCTCCAGTGTCCCGGAGAGAGAAAGATTCAGCGTGATGTCGGCGTCGATGTTGACGCTGACCGTCGTCTGCACTTTGCCGCCAAATGCATCGATGCCAAACGCAATCTACGTGACACGATCCATTTAGAACACATGCAAAACGCAGTGATATACTAGGATCAGAATGGGGAGAACGCTCACCGACGGTATCAGGTGCGCCGCCAGCTGGCCTTGCGAAGAGACGCTTGGGCTTGCAGAGAGCATCACGCCGCCCTCCTGCCTCGGGAGGATGATTCCGGTTTGGGAGTGGGAGCCTGGAGTGAATAGCACCTGCATGTTCTGTACGTCATAGGCCACGCTAACGCTCAAGTTGAAGTACGTGTCGATGGTGGCTGTCGCCTCGGCATCAACGCTGAACGTGGGGCCGATGCTTAGGATCCTGAAAGAAGATTCAGTTTCTTCCGCCCGACAGGACTGGCGGTGGAATACTGACTTTGGGAAGCTCAACTCCGGAAGCCCAACGGAGAACAGCGGGATTGCACCGGAGGAGAGTGTGCCCTGTACAGATGATGAGACGATGAGACTTGGGGTGTCAAGACTAACATCGCCGCCTTCCGCGCCGCACGTACCGTAAGAGATGCCCCAACGTTCAGAGCGGTCGCGATCGTTGCATTGAGGTCGACGAAGAACCCGAACTCGTCCAGCTGCGGTGAAATGATCGATCCCGCTGCGGAGACACCATAGCTGACGGTGCCATTTACGCTCGGCTCTAGATCGACGAAGAGCTGTCCCAGGAACGCCGGACGTGTGCCTCTCTGAGGACAAGTCATGTTCTTCTCGAATAGGGTGATGGTCTTGTTGAGGTCGATGGGGCTTGCGCCTGTCGTGCTCTTGTTGAAGTTGCCCAAGAGATCGGCATGCGCCTGCGCAAGAGCTAATCGGGAGAATAGTCAGCGAGCTCGCGGCGTTGTATTTCCGCGGAGCACTTACTATGCAGCGATTCGTTGACCCAGCTTCGCAGTGTACTCGCCTCGGTATCGACAGGCAGTTGGATCGTGAGGTCATCGATCACGCCCGGGATAGAGGATCCCATCAGGAAGAGATTAACAGCTCCATGCCTAGCGGTCATAAATATGGATGTTCACAAAGCATACAAGGGATACAGCGTACATACCTCGAAGTATTGGCCTTCCCGAAGTTCATGGTAAGACTCATACCCTTTACAACAGGTTGCGTTCCCTCGGGACTTGCGAGGCCAAACTCTTCCGGAAGAGTCTGGTTGTCATGCGTCCATTCACGAGTGACGATTGCGAGTCGCGTAGGTCCGCACTGTTGGGAGCAACGGTGAGCATGTACTTATACTTGAACTAACTTGAACCATACTCACACCTACTGGGAGCCGTACGAGCGTGTCCTCTGCACCGTTCTGGTATACATGAGCGCAGCCCTGGGAAGGATCTTGGCAGGCAAGGCGGATATCCTGTTCGACGGCGTCTTGGCTGGAGTCGCAGTCTAAGATACGCCATCCCGCGGAGAAGGTGATGTCGGAGACAGCAGGTTGAGCACCAGACTGTACGGAGGCGAAGTGCAAATGTGAGGGGGTACGTTCCGCCAGGGTGACGTTGAGTGATAACTCACGATGCGGAGAATTCCAGAAGCACTGGGCGAGTTAAAGGCCAAGTTACATTCTCCGAAACACGGCTTGGATTCGTTACCAACGACCGGCGTACTGCTGACAAAGAGGGAGGAGAATACGAGTGCGCAGAGGCCGATCATGCCGGTGGAAATGCGGATAAAGGTCATATTGGCAAAACGAAAACTGCACAAGGCTACTAGATTAGNAAAAAAGTGAAAATGATTAAAGAGGCTAGAGGTTGCAGAAGGAAAGAAATACCGCCTCGTAAGTGGCGATGAAGAAAAAGGGGGAGTGAATGGTGACCACAACGGACTTGAACCGCTCTTAAGAGCTCATGGCGAACGTATACGTGATCATTTCGCAGGGTCGACGGGGCGGTGTGGGGGGCGAATACTAGGACCCGGCGGTGACGTTTATGGAAGAGTCGAGTGTAGAACCTGACGGGTTCATGTCAATCAAAGCCAGCAGACGCAACGTGGTGGACGGTGGGACTTTGGGGCATTGCTAAGACCGCATCGGACGCCCCAAACCTCTACGGTCTGGCAGCCTTCGGAACATTACTGGCAACGTCCTCGTCTTAGCAATACAAAGCGGTGGAAGGTAGCGAACAAAAAGGATCTTCGCGCAAACGATGTGGTCATGCGCGCTAACTCAAAAGTGGCAGCCGAATGGTACGTACTCGCTAGGTCGCACCGAGCGGCCGAGAAAGCCTGGATCTATTATGCCGCACCACATAGGGTAAGTCCTGCAACCTTAGATCAGTCGTTGCATCTCATGTTCTGATGAAATCCTACCTTGCATAGACACCGGAAGGTCAACGTCGGAGGTACTTCTCTTGATACGCGGCGTATCAAGGAGATGGTGCATTCAGCATAGCAACGAATACTGTTAGCTGACGATGGACGTCATTGCGGCACAAATGCTTTGGTAAGATTCGCCAGCGGCGTCCGGGGCATACTCTACGTCATCGCCGCTTGAGACATGCAGCGAGTAGTGTGTGCGCATAATCTATTCAGGATGCGAGAATAGGATTCGAACGATATTTTCAGCGTTTCCAACCATCTCGATGCGAGTACTACTCACTGCCTGCAAAGTACACGCTGTGCTGATTTCTTATGCCAGACTTGCGTGGGCTGCTCTATTGTGACTTGTTCCTGAATGGCTATAGATAGTGTGTTGGATGAGAGCACTAGCCGCATCGCGAGCCTATACCTCTCAAAGGAGCGGCTACTTGGGAACGCGAGTCTTAGGCCTACCTTATGCATCCGGCGTGTCCCGGTGGCGGTGCAGCAGGCGTCATGCTGCCTTTTTTGGCGTAGAGCGTCCGAGTCGACGCTCAGCGCTCAGCCTTGTACCAGCTTGTACCGCCATGCATACGACGCATGTTATGCAAAGTGTCCCTTCCTTGCATCCACTCCAGTACCCAAGCTCTCCTGCAGAGTTGATGTGCATCGTCAAACTTTATGGATCCTAGGATTATGGTTTGCTTGAACCCCTGTCAAGGAGCATGGCCGCCACCAAAGTGACCGAACGCATCACGGCGTGGGCGGGTATTGTATGTGCAATCGGAATCGCCTTTGCGGTATCACTCTGCCTTGTGAGTTGTCTCGGCGCGACAGAGGATCGGTGGAGGGAGGTTGACTGACAAGAGGCGTGCATACAGTCGACGTCGCGTGGTCAATTCAACCCCGGCGTTACCATCCACGCTGTGGTATTCCGTGGTTTCCCCCGGCTTCGAGCATTCAGGTTTGGAACCCTCCCTTGAGTTCACCCTTGGCTCATATACGAAAGCCGTTTGATGACGAACTCTTTCCTTACAGGCATATCGTTGCACAGTTACTCGGTGCCTACATCGCGTGCCTGGTGGTGTACGCTCAGTACAAGACATTCATCCACGTGCGTACGGAGGCCCAGTCTCTGGCGGTATGAAATGGGGATTGTACTCACTATTATACAGGCTGCGATCAACGCCCTCGAAGCCAAAGGCGTCTTCGAAACCACGATGTTCACGCCTAGTGACCCGGCAGGCATTTTCGAGCTGTACATAGACCCGGATACGAGCTTGGGTGATTTTTACAAGGGCAAGTTCATTAGCGTGAGCACTCAATCTTCTCTTCGTTCCCAAGCACTTTGAATTGGCTAGACTATTGCTCATATAACATTGCAGGACTTCGTGTACGGCCTCGTCATCTTCGCGACCACGCATCCTGAAGACAGCCCGTCTATGCCGACGGCCATGTCTTGGCTTACCTCCATGACCTAGTGCGTACAACTCACCTCCGGGTCAGCCAGGCCGCGAAGGGCGGAATACTGAGTTTGCGAAATCACGTCTCAGTGGCATCGTGGTATGGGGAAGTAGCTCAATGGGGCTGGCGACGAACCCTGCGCGAGACCTCGGCAGCCACCTCGCGGTGCTGACGCTGTTCGGCCGAGCGCCGGATCACGGGAATAGCGCGATGCTCGTCGCGCTGACGAGTGTCGTCGCGATGCTGCTTGCGGGCGAGGCCTACAAGCGTTTCTACGGCTTCTTCTTTGATGAGCCGGGCTCGATGCATGGTACGTGATACTCACTCCATTCGCCACGCTCGATATGGACTGATCAGCAAGCGTAGTCACAGCTATTGATTCCGAAACATAAGTGAAAGGATCGGGACGAGTCTCGTTCGGAGAACCAGTGGCATGCCAGGGACCACAGATTTCACACAAGTAAACGATGAGTAGAAGTACCGGACACCGTACATAGCAATTTCGTAGAGATGGTTAGGCCACCACAGATGGCTCAGGCGTATAATAAACGGTCCTGTGCGACGGTCAACGTCGCGATCATAGGAAAGGACGTCGTCTCGGAATGGCTCGTTTGAAATCTCAGGCCTGCTGAGTGCAACTGCGGCGAGAAGCGCACTTGACGCCAGAGAGTTCAGCAAGGCGGGTGAATGACGACGATATGGTTCCTGCCTGGAGCTTAGTACTACGTAGCATTGGGTAATACTCCTTGGACGGCGCAAGTAGGGAGCGGGGCACGAGATATTGCCATCTCGAGGGGCGAGAGCGATGGAACGGGCCATGTGCCAACCCTGTCTCTTGCTCAGCGCGCTCGTTCCAAAGCACCGCTAGAAGTTACAACGTAGAGGAGATGCGATCAGGCCGTGCTACTGGAAGTGATACCAGTCAATAGGGGACACACCTTGTACAAATCGAGTTCTCTCTCATACAGCGAGATGGACATGCCCTTCTTGAAGGTGTCGAAGAAATCCGTGTCCACCCCAGCATTGATTGAGAACCTGCTTGAGACGTCGGCGCAGCCGTCGAACGTCAGCCTGACGTACTTGTGGCATTGGTTCGGCGCGGGTGCTTTCAGGATTTCGGAGAGAGACAAATCCCATCAGGAAAAACCCCCCGCGCTAGTTAGGGATATCTTAGCACTACTCGATCGCGAAGGCGATATAACGCGTCGCTTACCAGATATCTCTTATATTTGAGGATAACGCCGGATATTCCCTCCGTAGTGATTCGCTGATGGCGTCCGAATGTGTACAATTAGACGAGGCGAAGGAAGAACCGGGTCCGTCACTGAGGATGCATGGCGCCCCAGCATCTGGACTGCGATCCTAGTAAACCAGGCGATATGTATTGCGGTCAGTGAAGGCATTTACATAGAATGTGGAACATTTTTCGAGAACGTCGGCACTGGACCATTCGCGCGGTGCGACGGCTCCAAAACGCGGGATTAGGTGGCAGCTACGTAGTATGTGCTCTACGGGAATGATACTAGCTAGCCTGGAGGTGCCTCGGAGGGAGCGCGACACTTGATACAAGCCAGTCGCCGGGTCAGGAAGGCGAGGAAAGGGGGTGAAGTGCTCGATGTAAGCAAGATACTCTGGGGGAGAGGGGTGACCGGGGAATAGATCATTCTTCGCCTCCTCCGGGAGCTGGAAGACAAGGCGCAGCTGCGCCACCTGATAACCTACAACACAAGAAAATGTCAGTTGTGGGACTTGCGGTCAATGTTGAGCACCTTACGATGGACTCCACTGCGCTGCTCTCCATCATCTGTGCTCCGCTTCACCAGAACAGTGTCGAAGCGTCCCGGAATCGTCTTGTCGTGCTTCCCAAGTCGGGAGGGATGGGCGTGAGCCACATCCGTAGGTCCGTTGGTGTCGTCAATTGTGAGTCCCGATTCGTCTTCGATCCAGAACTTCACCTTGTGGAACGCGGCGATCTTGCGGAACGAAAAGAATATACCTGCCGATGCATGCTCGACCTGGGCAGCTGTGAAGTCTGGATGCCTTGTTTGTGCCACGAAACGTGTCAACGCGTCGCGGAAGAACGTGGCCCCATACTGCACCATGGCATCTTCGAATTCTAGACCTTTGACAGACGGATGGCGCGTCAACTGAACGTGGGAGAGACGTGGCTTTGCTGGGCGTACCACAGGTTCACGGGAGGAGATGAGGCTGCCTTTGTCGATGCGAGACTGAATGTATGCTGTGTGACGATGGATCTTCTCACGACGCTCCAGCCAAACAGTCATCTGGCTGAACTCATGCTTCTTATTGGTTGCGCGGAAAGCTTCCTTTGCGAAGTCGATGTGAAGACGCTCGGAGAACTGCGTATCGTAGTTGTCTGTTGTTCCAAAGAGCTCGATCGAGAGGCGATAGTGGTCGAAGGAGTGGAGCTTAGGAAGCTTGAAGTGCGAACGGATCCCGAGGTCCCGAAAGACATTCTTGTTTGCATGGAAGCGGTTTCGTGCGTCGTCAAGGAGATCGAGAGTGTGGGATGTGTGAACAGGGTACTGGGCAAGGTATAAGAAGTCGAGAAGAGCGCGGGTAGCCTGGACAAGGCGGAGCGGAGAGACACCGCCAGTGAGCGGCATTCCAGCAACAAGACCCAAGAGTATTCGGCATATATCCTGATGCTCCCCACCGGTGACGCGGGACATCTTGGATATGCCTTTCCCGAAGTGACGCAGATTGTGGTTTGGCGGCATCCGAGAACAGCGGGCATCGATCTCCTCCGCGCCATAGGCCGCCTGTACCCACGAGATGAGATGTTTGACGACGCCTTGATAGAGTTGATGCAGAACATCAGGGGTAATGGAATAGAAGATGTTGACGAAGGGAAGCTGCTCCCAAAATGGGTGAAAAAGCGGCTTCACGCCTGCAGCCCGGCACCTCCGCGAGAACTCACGGGAATCGTCTACCGCTGAGAGTGCGTCGAGAATCTTCTCGAGATCGCGGAATGGATGCGGGCCGTTGTTCTCTCCTATGGCATTCGAGGGACTTCAGTTTCGGCCTTGCAACCGGTACGCCTATTAGGCCTCGGCCGGTTGCAACTCAATAGGCGCCCGTCATGCCAGGCCTGTAAAGAGTTAGCGCCCGTTCACTTGGGGCCATAAATGAATGCCACACCGCGGAATCGAACCAACAAGCACCGCCAGCACATAGGGTATCAATACCACTAGCCCACGGTATCCTTCATAAGAGGGAGTTTTGCAGCTATATATATGACATTTGGCTCACCTCCGCACTACTCCTTCCTGTAAGCGCCCCAACGACCAGTTGCACCAGGTTGCACCCCGGCGTCGGTTGCAACTGCGTTCAAAGTTGCAACCCGGGTTCACTTCGACCGACAACCACCTGACACATAGACTAGCGTACTAAGCGACCGCCCCCCCCTTACTGGTTGCAACTGCGTTCATACCGGCTACTTAAACCGCGACCCCGGTCAAGCTGTCCTCGGCAATTCAAGCCCTCGGCCAACCCCTCGATCGATTGGTCTCGACAACGCACTGCCACCCCCACAACCCCCACACCTCGATCAGCTATATCGCTGTAGCATCCGCCACTTTGGAGACCTTGCACACAGGCTCCGGTATGTCCAATTCTGCCATTGTTATCGCCCCTACCCTGACATATCCTCAATTACGGCTCGGATGGCAGCGCTACGCCGGCGAAGTATATCAGTCAAGATCCCATCACCCAGATGATTGTGAGTTGTGCCGACTGCACGCGTCGAGCTCATGAGCCGCTGACAGGGAGTATCGAATCATTCAGGTCCGAAAAGTCATCAACCGCGTCGGTCTCCCGAACCAGCACAAGGCTGCCCTGTCGCAATTCCAACTGAATAAGTAACACGATCCTCCCAATCCCTCGTCACATTAACGTACCACACAACCCACTGGTTCATCGGTCATGGCTAGAGCACGTTCCCACCCCGCATCATGTCAAGGTGAGTCTTTCGTTTCGTCTCAGAAGCACCCTCCCACCTCCACTTGGGTGACGATTTACATCTTCCTGTTCCCCTCCTCGCCGTGAAGCTCGTGCTGCGGCGACCTATCCCTCTCCCGTCTCCGCCCCCCAACTTACGAAGACGCGCTGTCGCGTCTTTGCTGTATCCTCCCCTGTATTTCCTGACCCCTTCATTCTTCCTCGCTTCCGCTGACCATTACGGTCGTCTCAGGCCCGCTGGGGTAAGTACTCCGACGCGTACAACACTTGACGCCTCCAAGACTATCCCTCCTGCGAGCAGCTGCACCGACACGAGCCTCGCGTAGCCGAAGTTATTGTGGGACGTAGCACAGGCAATTTACCAGCTGCCCTGACGTTCGTTGCGCGCGACGCCACCTCTTCAGGCTGGAACGGAAGTAACTACAGCAGATTCTCATGTATGAAACTTGCTACATCCCCCACCTCGAACGAATTGTGATTTTCATAACCCGAGCTCGGCATGCGCCTCAACGCATAAACGCTCACGCGCACTGAAGTTCGCCCGTGCGCATCGCGTGCTTGCGGTCTACGTTTGCTCGCGCGTACCATTACCATGTCGCGCATTCCTCTTGAAACAAAGCTGTTCACATGTCGAAACCGCATGCGCCCAAGTTCGCGGTGTGTATCTCTCGTCAGCCGCGCGCGCGCTGCTTGCGCGTGCTGTCAGGCTGTCGTACTATCAGTCTGTCGCGCGTTCTATCAGTCCCCTCGCGCGTCCCTGTCCAATGCGAGGCAAGCTGGAACACGTCGTGTTGCGTATCCATTCACATCTAGAGAGATTCTATCTACATAACAAGATCACGATTGCACGCGCTATTTTCTCAATCCGTCGCCTCTTCAGTACGCGGGCACTTCAATCGCGTCCTCAGCTATGTCCAAGTCGTCGGGGATCTCCATGATTCCTTCAGCCCGCAGTCCATATCGCTGCTCCAGTGTGATAGCGACGCTATTCAGAAGAATCAGCATAAGTTACTTTGAGTTACGCACATTGTTACCTAGAATACTCATACAGCATCCATCTGGCCCTGCTCTCTGGCCGCCTGATGCGAACCACTCCCCCTGGTGAGTGCTCCGTTATACCCGCGCGGGTCAAGTCTATGGTGGGACCGTTGCCGCTATCCACGCGGTTGAATCCTATCGCTAAAAGTGCCTTCAAAGGTATGAGTGCGACGCTCTATACGTTGATAGTCCTCAATTGTGCTCACTCTAATGAACATTTTGAAACTTGGGAATTCAGGCGACCGTTCATCGACCCCGCCCAACACCATTTGCATCACCTATTCCACAATCAGATACTTTGAGGAATATGCCAATTTTTCGCTTACTAGATACACTCTTGTCTTGAGCGCAAAAGCGACGGGCATTGTGATGAGCTTGAGGGATAGCGTTCGGTCACTTCCGTTGGGTAGCAAGCAAAGGCGTCAGTCGACAGGCGCCTGTAGAGCGCTCCCCTACAGACTGGTTGCACATATTCCTGCATATCGATGACTGGCGCCGTGCAGGCTTTGCACCTACTGCTGTCCGCCCAATTCGTTCGTCTTGACAGTCAAGTAGTCGGTTCACTGGTCTTTCTGCCTCGCAATCCAGTGAATCTCCGGGAGCACACCTGCATGCACAATGTTACTTTCGCCTCACCCAACACCATCCGTACGCCTCACGCATCTACTCGCATGCGTACCGGGCAGTAGGCATAGAAGTAAACCTTCCCTCTTGTCCCGCACAACACAGCCACCCCCAGTGCTCGATATCAGATCTAGGCACCAATCGTCCGTCATCGCCGTCCCTGAGCATCATGAGATGCCTACGCCAGGGCCTCAATGGCTCCGTCTGTGTACCTTTGCGTTCTCAAATTGGTACCCCTCACGCCTCGCGATCGGATTGCTCACCCCTCTGATATTCCTAGGCAGCAAGCTCCGCACCGCGAGCCCGTCCCCGTTCGCGTTTCGTACTTAAGGCGGGTATTCCGCTCCTGGTCCACCGATGCCGTCCCTTCGTATAGCGCACTATCAAGCTACTACAATCCGTTAGCGTTGCTTTTCGTTCATCTGTACGTACGACGGTGTAACGGTGTAGGACTATTCGGGGTCCTGGCGTTAGGACTCGGGGTCTGGCGCCCAGCGAGCGCCCGTGGGTTGTGGCTGATCGGTACTATACAGTTTCCCTTTCTGCTCTCTCTCGCACCGTCCAGCCGGACGCATCTGTATCTCATTCATCGCCTACTAGCTTGGACTATCATAACTGGTTCTAACTGACTTCCTGGTCTGAGCTACGGGCGACATTATTGTGTATTACATTTTTTTTCAGTTTCCTACTTGCTAGTCCGAACCGCTAGGGCGAAGATAGCGGTACGGCATGACAGGACAGGCAGGTACTTCCCCTCCACAGGGAGGGAACGGTGCACTTTCGGATGGAAGGACGGGATCATCTGATCCCGCCCGACCAGACGAAGGTCGCCGACTATCCGTCCCGCATCATGCTTCGGTGGCTTCCAGTGCTAGCCGCGCTGGCAACCGCCGGGCGCCCAGCTCGAGTGTGGACTCAGCCAGTTTCTCCACCGCCATATCGGACGGTGGAGACACGGTGAGGTTTAATACTCGGGATGAGGCTCCTGTCGGGGAAACGTCCTACGCTTCCCCGAGCAGTTCTACTGCTCGTCGGCGTCCAGCTTCCAACGTCGCTGGAGCCGGACCAAAACAATCGYCCCCCCCACTCCCACACCACCAGGTGGTGTGTACGGAGAAGGGATGACATTCGTCGCCACGCGACAGACTCGGGAGGCCATCGGGCGGTACGATACCGCCGCTGACCTTCCATTCCCTGTGGCCGACCCACTTGGGGTTCGTGAACCGCGACCTGTACGGGCCGCGGGTCAGCCCCCACCGTGGGACGACGAATCACTACACCCCAGTACGGTTAGTGACCCCTTCGGGGACATTAACAGTACTAGTCGAGTAACTGCAGGTGACGCGAGAGGCGACAGCCCCGCCGTGACCGCCTCAGTTATGGAATCGATATACGCTCCAGGAGTGCGTGCCCGAGGTGACACAACAGTGTCATCCCGGCCGTCAACTCGCGGATTTCACGAGCCCACATTAGAAGAGTCGGTGCGGCTCTTAGAGCAGCACCAACTCACTATGCGGGATTTCGTAAATGCACGGAACCAACAGATGGTGGAAAACATCTACGAGGTAGATAACATTGCACAACGGGGCAAGAGCCTCGTGCACGAGTACGCATCAGAAGTGGACGCGCTCCGCGCTCGCATGAATCGCATCATCAGTGATAATTCTCGCATGTTACTCGACGTAGATCGAGGGCTAGCGCACACGCGGGCGTTACTGGGTATGCCTGGCCCTGAGAGAGCGTCCACTCCGAGGGTTGACCGACCGATTCACCACGACAGGGACGGGGGAGTTCCTCCTCCGCCTCCTCCGAGTCATCGTCCCCCGGAGGGAATCGAGTCTCGTCCAAGGATAACCGTCGTAGTAATAACTACCGTCGAGCTACGGTGGAGGACGCTGATGGTCCCCGACGGGACACACCTCCACACCTTACCAGATCGTCACAATCACGATCCAGTGGGTTTGGAAGGGGTGTACCTAGTGCGAACGTGCATCACAGGCGATGCGCGAGAATGTAGCACTGGCTGCGGAACGAGTGAGGTTCGCGCGTGAGCACGAACCCCAACGTTCGAGTCAGCCCCATTCCTGCGAAGAGACTACGAGGAATCATATGCCTTCTGCTTCGGTGGGCCCGAAACCCAAGGCGTTCCGAGTCCCCGGGGAACCCATGATATTGTCTAGTGGCCCCTCGGGGGCCCACAAGTTCTCTGCCTACCCGCCAACTACGGTGCCGTACGAGCCACATGACCCGGTAGTACCATCATCGCTGGTGGCACCTCCGGGTGGTGTGGTCGCTCCCAACACTACGGTAGTTGACTATGAGGGGCACTGCGACGTGATGCTAAGACAGATATGTGACAACATACTGTTTAAGGTCGGTCAGCGACTCCCCGCACTCCCAGAGGGGGTGAAACATCCAAAAATTGATTCACCCAGCAAATACGCTGGGGAGAATGATCACGACACCTTCTATCAATGGCTGGATGGCTACTTAACGTGGCTGCGAGCGTATAACGTGTGCGGTCCCGAGACAGACAGGACGAGGGTATACTACCTTCGTCCTTACCTCAAGGGACAGGCAGAGGAGTGGTTCACGCAAAGCGTAGACAACCCCACGCTGGGATACCAGCCTACGTTCATGGAGACTATCTGCGCTATGCACAGACGATTTGTGCATTCCAGTACGGCAGCTAAGGCTACCCGTGACTTCAATCACTGTCATTACCGTGTCAGCGAAGGAGTAGACGCGTTCTACGCCGACCTGATGAAGTACGCGTCACGTATGGTGGAGCCGCCAACCGATTACGCCGTACGGCTGAAATTGGTCGACGGGCTACCATCTGATATGTATCGTATCCTCACGATTGATCGTAATATCAATCCCGAGCAATGCACGGTAGATGAGATTATCACCAACGTACGCCAGATCGAACACGCCTTGGCGCGTGTTCGACAGCGAGATCGGAGTGAATATCGCGAATCGCGTGATCACCGCCAGCCAAGTGACCCTCGAGGACATGCAGGGAACAGGGCGAGTGAATCGTCCCGTCCGCGCGAACCTCGCCGGTCATCTAGCCGAGATGGTCGGGATAGATCCCGTAGTCATGACCGAAGGGGATCGAGCCGTCCCGGCGGCCATGATTCAGCTGGACGGCGGGAGTACAAGGACCACCGTCCCCCGACACCGGGGCCTTCGGCTCTAAAGCCTAAGGACCCCAACGCCTGTTATGGTTGTGGTCAACTAGGCCACTTCGCGAATGATCCTAAGTGCCCGATGTTCGGGAAACCCCGACCGCAGAGGACAAGGTTCCATGCCCAAAGGTTGACTGACGATGACGACCAGCCATCGCCACCGCCTGAGGGAGACCAATGGGGAGGTTCACAATATGACTCCGAAGAGGAGAGAACGTTATCACCGATACCGACCCCGTCAGAGGGGGAGGAATCAGAGATACTTAGAGCTATGGCTATGCGATCGACCAAGGAAGAGGACGACGAAATCGTCCTCGACCTCAGAGCGGGATGCATAGAGCATACGCCGAGTGTCCGACGCAAAGAAACCACGCCAGATACGGTACAACCCCATCGTGACAAGAAGCTCCAGGCTTCTTTGTGCGCGTTGGTGGAAGTAAATGGATTGTTAGCGTACACCTTGTTCGACTCCGGGAGTACGACGGACTCGGTATCGCCCGAGTTCGCCTTCACCTTGGGGGCGAAACGAATACACCTGGAAGAGCAGGTTACGCTCCAGTTGGGGTGCGCCGGTAGCAGATCGAAGATTAGCTACGGCACTCGAGTCCCCATCAAGTATGGCGGAATTCAGGAGACAATGTATTTCGACATCGTCAACCTTGATCGGTATGACTGCGTGATAGGAACCCCATTCATGAACCGCCATGGCATAATCTTAGACTTCGAGCGGCGAGTAATCGTCGCTGGAGGAAAAGACTGCCCCGCGTTTACGAATGACGAGGATGTGGAGTACAGGGGACGACGACAGGATCGCCCCCGTCCAATCACAAGAAGAAAGAGTTGACTACCACCACCAGTGGCGTCGCCACGATCAGGAAGTAAACCTCCTGATCGACGGCGGACACCTACTGTCGAGGAGGTAGTCGACCATGAATCACAAGCGGTCGACCCCGAGCAGATACTCGAGGGCCATTTACCGTACGTAGTAGAAGAGATTCGAAAACGAAAAGTGCAGGAGCGGGATGAGGAGAACGCACCATCATCCAACCCGGATGATGGCGACGAATCACCTGCATCTACCCCGCAAACCAATATTACCGTTGATTGTCGGGCGGTGGGAGTAAAGGAGGAGGCCGGGGAGGACACAATGCCCCCTCGGACCGTCCGGCTGAAGTACCCCGCCGATCCTGACAGACCAAAAACATATAG